>JARBWK010000009.1:121623987-121649620 GCA_030556195.1 Anolis apletophallus | reverse complement strand
CCTATAAGCTGTTCGGAGATCGCAAGAAGGCAGGAAGGGGAGGAGTATGTTGAAGGGGATTTGTGTGGCTGTCTACAGAGAATTTAAAACTAGGATATAAGTCTAAAAAGTTAAGTCAAAGTATATTGGGCCTTTTAAGGTAGAAAGGGTTGTGAATAAGGTGTCTTATACCCTGTTATTGCCTAAGAGTCTGGGGAAGGTTCACCCAACTTTCCATTGTAGTTTTTTGAAAAAGTATGTGAATCCATTTCCACCACGGGATTGAATATGTTTTATTTCCTCAGGGGGAGGGGGAGGTGGATGAGACCGTTATGTCAGGATTGGGAAACCTGAGATTTGTGGAAGACCAGGTTCCCAACCTGTCATGAGGCAACATCGACCTTTGCCTTAATTCCTGGCGCGACCTTTGTCCTACTTTTCATGAGACTGCTGAGTCAGACTGGGGTGAGGTAACTTCCAGGTGCCTAGGAGGAGTGAGGTAACTCCTCCAGGCTTGGACATTGGACATTGAGACTCATGACGCTGACTCTGTGACCCTGGGGTCATGCCCCTATGGACTACTGGGATTGCTGATTCATGGAAGGCTGATGAAACCTCCTCTGAACATTGCATGGGAAGGAGGGCTACCGAGGTATTTAAAGGTGTGTTTGGGTGGCGGGCCGGTGCTTTAGCTTCACGGGTGCCGTACCTTCAATAAAATCGTGTTGGACCAAGCTGACTTCTACGCGTGATCCCTACCGTGTTTTGGAGAGTCGTTACAGCTCCTTGGCTGTGGAACTCCCTCCCGAATGAGATTAGATCTGCCCCCTCCCTCCTGACCTTCTGGAATTAATTTAAATTCTGGTTATGGGATTGTGTGCCCACAGAATAATTGTTTTACTCAGAAAGATAATATTTCATTGGGCCGTTCTTGGACTGCTTTGGACAACTATTTTAATTATGGCAATTTTAATCTGTCGAGTGGGTTTTAATGTATATTTATAACTATTCTAAGTGTATGGATGTGTTTATTATGTGTTTTGTATTATGTTTGGCATAGAATTGTTGCCTGTTTGGAAGCCATTTTGAATCCCTCCTCGGAGGTCAAGAAGGATGGGGTATAAATGCTTTAAATAAATAAATAATAGAGGAGACAGCCACTGCAGGCGGGTGCACAGCACTATCTCCCTGCAGATTGCCATGCAGCTTTCCAAGTCATTTTGAGGAGACTTGAAGGCTTCCCCACTTTGCAAGGAAGGAAGCTATCCCTCAGAGAAAAGCCCTCTTTTCTCTTGATTTGCAGGCCCTGAGTTGTGCCTTTTGCCCTCATGCTTTTCCCTCTAGCAGCTACTCCCTCCTGCACTCCCATTCGTAACTGAAGGCAGCTGGTTTTGGACAGCCACTGTTTTTGTTGCACCCCCGGAAAAAGGAAGCAGAGGCGGAGCCCTTGCCATTATGGCCCATCAAACAAGCCGAACCAGCGGATTAGCCAAAGGAAACCAGCCAAATCGAATCTGTGCAAAAGCCTGCTGTTTTGTGATTTGATGAGTAGCTTCCCACAGTTGATCAATTAGGTTGCATAAGGTTTACATGCTTTTACTTAAAAATAGTTATTTCAGGGTTAAACTTAGCATCAATGACTTGGAGGGGGAAAATATGTAGGGACAATTGAACATGACAATAAGCACCTGACTTATGAGAAACATACATATATCATAAAATACCCATAAATTAAAACCGGCAACATTCTCCAAAGCATTTCTAAATATACTCACAGTCAGTAGTCATAGGTATATGAATTATGTGAAATTTTTAGGGTTGGAATGGAAATTCATCCGTTCCTAACTGGGGTTGAATTTGGTGTTCCTGTCCCCTCAAGAAACATATGCTGAAAAAATGCACATTTTCTTAAAATTTCAAGGGATTCTCCTCCCAGCAGAACAGAAATTATGCACTTTTTGAAAACTGCAAATCTTTCAAACTGCACAGTATGGTTATGTTAAGACAGAACTGGAACGTAAGTGAAAGGACTTCCGTATGTTGAATTATTATTCCAGTTGAGTGCTCCCATTGTATCCGCTATTGAAGTAAGTCAATATTTATACAATTTCCATCAAATGAACGAGCTTAGGGTATTTGAGACTTGTAGCTAGATTGAAGACCAGGGTCACTCGGCCATAATATTCACCAGTTCTCTTTTGGTTCATTTGCTCTCCCTCCTTCTTTTCATATTCATAGAATCTTGAGAGAATAAATATGGGATTGGACTCCCATGACGATATATTTTTATGATTAGGTTATTGTGTTGATATTTTAAGTTACTTTTGGAAAGCCTGTTTTTTGGGAAATAATAAGCAGTGGGTTACAGCACTGAGCTGCTGAACTTGCTGACTGAAAGGTCCCGCTGTTAGCCCCAGCTTCTGCCAAACTAGCAGTTCAAAAACATGCAAATGTGAGTAGATCAATAGGTACCGCTTCAGTGGGAAGGTAATGGCGCTTCATGCAATCATGCCAGCCACATGACCTTGGAGGTGTCTATGGACAACGCTGGCTCTTTGGCAAAAAATGGAGATGAGCACCAACCCGCAGAGTCGGACACAACTGGATTTAAGGTCAGGGGAAAACCTTTACCTAAACATTTAAAAATCAATTATATTTGCTGCTCTGAGCTATCTGAATGAAGTGTAGGTTTTTTTTTAAAAGTAACAGTAAATTAATTCCAGGTCAGGCTTGTTTTTTAACTGTGTGGAAAGAAAAGAAAAAGAAATATTCCTCTGCCTCCACACTCAGAGGGAGCAGTGACGATACGGGGCTGGAAGGATTAATAGACAAACAAGAGTAAAGAACAGCAATGCAATTAATTTCAGCCCAAACCCAGCAGGATTAGAGCCATAAACTATGTACTCCTTTCAGTGTTCAAAATGCAAGCCCATGTATTTTCCTGGAGATATAAATTTTAGATCCGTTAAACCTGCCATGCCCTTTCACAATTTACACAGATGTTGGGCAATTTATGCATTCATAACCTGGCATGCAAAATCAAGCAAGCACCCAACCTATATTTGTTGCCTCACCCCACCCCAAGGGACAAATTAGGTGAGACATTTTTCTGTGTTTTATACTAATATCCAAGGTTATGAATAAATCTTCGTTGGCCCACACACATTCTGAAGAAAATGGATTTCAAATTCGTATCCCATTTTGCTGCCAGTTTCACAGGCTCCAACATATTGGGGCCTCTTCTGAATTGGACATAGTGCTATGCCCCATCATATTTCTGGTAGGAATAAGAAACTGTACAAGAACACAGAGGAAAAGAAGAATCATGTTAGTTGCCTTTGTGCTGATGATATTTGCTGGGAGTCAGTCAACACCAGTAGTCGACACCCAAGACTACCATTTGGGGAGATTTTTTTTATGCTGTTGTCCTATCTCTTTTTTAAAAAAAATAAATTTATTTTATTGGTTTTTGACATACAGAAAAAAAACAACAACCATACAACAACCATAACAAAACAGTGCACTGTGAAAGTGCCCCTTCCACCCTCACAAGCATCCACACCCCTCCACCCCCTCTGAAGGTTTCATCACTATTCTTCTTTTCCTTCAAGCATTTTGGACAGTTTACATTACAAATTAAACAGTAGATCCAACTTATTACTGTATCTTGATCTCGGGTTCTCCAAACAATATATTGTCTTACCGGTCCCATCGCCCCAGCAGTTCCTGCAATTTATTCTCATCCAACTCATTAACCCTGATCTCCATAATTTCAAATTGAATGTGTTCTACCAGGTATCGCAGCCAGTTCTTGATTGTCCATTTGGAGGAGTCCTTCCAGCCTAGAACTATGACAGACTGTGCGCTTTCAATCATGGCTTCTTTGATTCCTCCATATTCGCCCAAGTCACTCTTTCTCACCAATATCGTAATCTCCTTTGTAATTGCCCAATTTATATTCAGTGCCTTATTAATTTCCCCTTGTACCTCTTTCCAGAATTTCTGCACTACTGCACATTCCCAAATCAGGTGCATGTATACCCCTTTCCTTGGCACCCGTGCCAACATCGGCTACTCACGTTTTGAGAGAAGTGTGCCAATTGGGCCGGAGTCCGATACCACTTATGCAGGAGTTTCCTTCTCATTTCCCTCACTCTTGTATCTTTCATTTTTGCAATATTTCCCATTATACTTTCCATCTCTAATTCTGATACTTGTACTTCCCCCTCCCACAATTTGGTTAACTCTTGTACAGGGCTTTCCCCTGACACTACTAACAGCTTATATATCTTTCCCACCTGAATCCTTTTCCCTTCCTTCCTTTCCTGACCAGCCTCTCAAAAGCAGTGTCTCTCTTTGCATTGCCTCTCTAACCTCCCTCTGCATAAGAAATTCCCATACTGCCCAGATTTGCAGCCACCGCCTTTGTCCCAACCAATTCTCTAATCTGTCTCTCCTAATTCTGCCCCCTTCGTCCACTAATTGCTCCAATCTTGTGACCCCCTACCCTCTCAATTCCCTTTATTACTCTACTTAGATTTTCCTCCTTTTTAGGGTTCATTACCTGTAGCGAGGTTACCTTCGAGACTCCGGTGCCATCCTCCCTTGCCACCTTCTCCACCTCGAAAGTGGCTCTCATAGGTCCTATCAGTTTATCCACCTCACCTTTTCCCCATCTCCTGAATATCAGTTCCTCCGATCCAATTGCATTCACTTCTTTCTCCAGTTTCACCCATTTTTTATCTTCCACCTGTAGCTCTATCAGCCTTTCTATCTGAAACGCATCTCTATATAGCTCTAAGCTTGGGATTCCCCATCCTCCTTCCTTCTCACTCGCTATCAACCATTTCTTCCTTATCCGTGGTTTCTTATCTCCTTCCACCCAATGGTTCACTTTTCTGTCCCATTCTTTTATCTTGACTCCTGAAAGAACTCCTGGCAAAGCCTGGGCTAAATACAAGAATTTAGGCAATATCATCATTTTAACCACTCTTATTTTTGCCATTCTCCTCAGACATTTGTGTTTCCAGCTTTTAATTTGTTTCAGGACTTTTTCCAAACCTGTCCATAGTTTGCGTCTACTATTCTCTCCACATTCTTATAAATCCACACTCCCAGGTATTTCATTCTCTTTATTCCTAATTTTAACCCTGTCGCTTTCTTACCTCAATCTGTTCCCTTGGGCCTGTGTTTATAAACATTATCTCCGACTTTTCCATATTCACCCTAAGCCCTGACTGCCTCTCGAACTCTCTCAACGTTCCCTTCATTGCTTTAACCATCTCCAAGGGGGTCTGGGTTAATATAATTGCATCGTCCACAAACAAATTTAGTTTCATCTCTATCCCCCCTATCTTGTATCCTTTCCACGTTGTGTCTTGTCTTATCTTATTCGCTAATGTTTCTATTGCCATTACAAATAACATTGGAGATAATGGGCAACCTTGTTTAGTTCCATTCAATATCCTAATCTTTTCCGTCCCTATTTCCATTAACTCTTATATACGCCTCACTCCTTTATATAAACTCCTAATCACCTCACAAAAATTATTTCCCAAATTTAGTTCTTTGCACACCTCATACAGATAGACATGGTTCACCTTGTCAAATGCCTTATACACATCCAATTTTAATATTCCTAGCTTCCTCTTGGCTGCGGTAGCATGGTGTAGCACATTCATTACATTCCTAATTGGTTCGCTTATCCGTCTTTTTTTAACAAACCCATATTGATCCCCCAATAATTTTAGGTAATATTTTCTCCAATCTATTTGCCAATACCTTTGCAAATATTTTATAATCTTGATTCGCTAAACTTATGGGGCGATAGGACTCCGGGCAGGTCTCATCTCGACCAGCCTTTGAATTGTCACAATCTCGATATCTTCCAAGACTGTGGCATAACCTGATTTAACAACACTTCGTTAAAGAGTTCCGTCAAATATGGTGATAATGCATACATATATGTTTTATAAAATTCCCCCGAATACCCATCAGGACCCGGCGCCCTCGACGGTTTTAACCCCTTGATCACCTTTTCCACCTCGTCTTGACTGATTTCTGCATTTAAGTAAGTTTTGTCCTCTTCACTTGCTTTATGTCCTACTTCTAGTGGTGTCCTACTAACCTCTCCTTGTTCGTACAGATTTTCATAAAAGTCTTTCATAATCTTTTCTATAGCCGCCTTGCCCTCCCTTATCACTCCATTGGTGTCCCTTAATGCCCTTATACACAACTTCTCCTTTTCTTTTTCAAATATCTTGCCAATTGTTTGACTGATTTTGTCCCCAAGAACTGATTTTTGCCTCACTGCCATTCTCATCTTATTCCAGTACATTTCATCATATTGTTCCAATTGGTTTTTTCTGTTTTAGCAGCCTATACCACTCTCTTCCCTTGGTTTGCTTCAATTGATCCTGTATCATTTCAATAACCTTAATCTTATTTTCCCTTCCTCTTCTCCATCTCCTATTCATCTCTACCTCAAGACTTATAAACTGACCTCTTATGACTGCTTTACAGCAGTCCCAAACCACTGCTTTAGACATTTCCCTTGAATTGTTCAATCTGAAGTACTCTTTTATTTCATTGTGTATCCTACTTTTATCCTGTTCCATGGTCCCAGTCGCCATATTATATTTCCAGACCCTTGGGTTCCTCCATTGCATCATTCTTATTGTCACTACTAAGGGGGCATGGTCGGACAACCATATAGCCTTCACTTCTGCTTTCTTCACCTGGGCCTTTCCTGTCCTATCCATTAATACATAATCAATACAGCTGAATACATTATGCCTTGCTGAGTAATAGGTACTTCTATTCCCTACCCCACTATGCAAATCTACCATATCAAGTTTATTTAAATGCAGAGACCTTCTATTGTTTCCTCCTACTGATGACATTTGCATATTAAAATCTCCCGCCAAGAATGTCGTCCCCTCCTTAAAATTATCCAATTTCCTTTTCATGTTCATAATGAATTGTTTCTGCCCCACATTTGGCGCATAGATAGCTGCCACTGTCACCTTCTGTCGATTTATTATACCTTTAATAAAGACCCATCTACCTTGTCTGTCCTTCTGCCACTCCACACTCTCCAGCGGAACCCTTTCATGTATCAAGATTGCAGTTCCCCTCGCCTTACGCGTCCCCCGGGATTCATACACCCATTTCCACTTCTTATCATTAATTAATTGCTCCCGGTCCCTTCCTTTTGTGAGTTTCTGACAAAACCAATATGTCAACCTTATTATCCCTTGCCAATTTGCATACCCTATACCTCTTAAAATCCGAGTTCAAGCCGTTTCGCATTTAAAGCTAATATTGTTAAATCACTCATTTCCCTTATCTTTCCATTCCTGAACTGTCCTAACATGCTTGCTTTCCTCCTTTCTCTCAGCCCCTTCCACCCTCAAACACCCGTGCCTCTCTCGTGTCCCAACCTGAATCAGATGGGGTGACCAGCTCCACGCTTGCCCTTGAGTAGAGGCCCCCATCTGTGAGTGCGTTCCCACCTCCTGACTCCCCTTACTCTTATTTAGGTTTCCCCCTAAATCCCCCTCCCTTCCCCCTCTTACTACCCATTTCTTCTGAATCGCTACTTAAACTACCACTAGCCCATAATAGCCATAAACAATCCCCAAACCCAATGTTCAATCTCTTCTTCCTTCATCTTCCAACTTCTTTTCTTCTTTCTTCCTCTCCTCTCCTTTATCTCCGTTTTGCTTGTCGCAGCAGCAACCTCTTACACTCCTTTCTCATTGCCTCTAATTCTTCATTGAGCTGTCTCATGCGTTCACCCCTTTCTATAAGGGCTGCAATCTGTTCGTCATCCGGCGTTCCTCTTCCACTGGATCCCTCTCCACTCTGCCCACTCAATCCACTAGAGGGCCTCTTTTGCTGCTCTATGCCACCAGCTGCGCCTCCTCCTTCTGCCCCTCCTTCTCTCCTTCTTTGCTGCTGAGTCATTGAAATTCCCAGGCGGCTTAGCAGATCCACCCCCTCCTCATACGTCTTTGCTCGCAGCGTCTCAGACCCTTTGAAGACAAGGATGGCTGTTGGGAAACCCCATGTAAATTTAACCCCATGTTGGTAGAGGCATGCTGTGATTGGGCGAAGTCCTGCCCTCTCCCGCAGAGTTTGCTGAGAGAGATCACGGAGACAGATAACTTGATTGCCATCCTGATTAAGATCAGAGATGCTTCTCAAGTGACGATAAATCCTTTCCGCCAGGCTTTCACTTGCAAAGGCAATCACAATGTCCCTCTGCCTCTGTCGTTGGTTTCTTCGGCCGAGGGCCCAGTGTGCTCTTTCAATATCCTCCACTTGGATTACAGCGCTGTTCCTCACCAGCCACTGTTGTATTGCCTCCACCAACTCTCTCCTTTTGCAAAGTCCTGTTTGAAGTTTCTTAAGTGGATATTTCGCCTCCTCTGCCGATCTTCCAGATTAGTAAGTCTCTGATTCTGTCTCCCTTATCGTCTCCTCCAATCCTTTAATTTGATCTTGGGTCTCCTTCTCAATTTTCTCCACTTTTTCTCCCAACTCTTTAGCCATCACCTTCAAATCGGAGACATCCCTGACCACATCCCCCATCACTTTCTCCACTTCTCCAAGTTTCCGCTGCACCGCTCCAAATTTCTCCTCCAAGAGATTGAGCATTCTGTCCATTTTAGCATCCAGCCCCTCGGCCGATCCCGAGCTGTTTCCCGTGGCCATTTTGGATTCCTCTTTCCTCACACAAAGCTTTAAAGTTTAATCCAGCCGCATCCACTGCCCCCTTCTCTCCTGGGCCCCACTTTTAACTCCCTCCTACCTCCTGTACTTTCTTCATCCACTGGCCCAGTTTCTGAGGGTGGGGGGATGGTTTAGCTGGTACACCAGTCTTTTTTCTTCACTCTCATATGGGAGCCACTCGTGGAGCGTCTAAAAAGTTTACCGACGCATGTGCACCATTTGCCACCAGCTGGTGGCATTTTTATTTATTTATTTATTTATTTATTTGGCTTCTATGCCGCCACTCCCGGGAGGCTTGGGTCGGCTCACAAGTGCCGAATAAACAGCATAAAAAACAACATTATAACGTTAAAAACATAGCATGGTAACACAATAAAATACAACAAGGATTAAAAACCTGGAGTGTAACACATCACAGCAGGTAACAGATTACATACAGGCGGGCTGCGCAAGGTAAGACCTACAGGCCGAAGGCTTGTTGAAATAAATAGGTCTTACAAGCCCGCCTAAAAGGGAGGAGGTCCTGGATGGCGCGCGTTTCCACAGGAAGGGCTTTCTATAACGTGGGTGCAATCACCGAGAATGCCCTTCGCCGGGTTGCTGTCAGCTTAGCGGACTTTGCAGAGGGGACGTCCAGAAGATTGGTACCTTCCGATCGTAGTGGTCTCTTAGGGCAATATGGGGAGAGGCGGTCCCTCAGATATGCTGGTCCCAGGCCGTGCAAGGCCTTAAAGATGAGAACCAACACCTTGAAGGTGATCCGGTGCTCAATTGGGAGCCAGTGCAGATCCTGCAAAGTCGGTGTTATGTGACTACCAGCTGGTGTACCAGACAGGAGTCGGGCGGCAGTGTTCTGCACCAGCTTGAGCTTCCGGGTCACCGACAAAGGAAGGCCAATGTAAAGTGTGTTCTAGTAATCGAGTCTCGAGATGACGGTGGCTTGGATCACTGTGGCCAGGTCGTTCCGCAATAGATAGGGAGCCAGCCGCCTTGCCTGTCTAAGGTGGAAAAAAGCAGACTTGCTGACCGTGGAGACCTGGGTCTCCATGGTCAGCTGGGAGTCCAGAGTCCTTAATAATGCAATGTGAAAGATAATGCAATGTGAAAGACACCAACCACGCGCTGTCCTCCGCTCTCGACGCGATCGCCCTAAACGCCCTCTCAAACCCCGCACATCCTGTTCACCTTGGTACACAGATGCACTAAGATCTATGAAGCGGGAGAAGAGACGGCTAGAGCGCAGGTGGAAGAAGCTCCGCGACGGGCCATCGACATCAGCTTATAAGCTTTTTATGGATGCTTATGAGCATGCTGTCAAGGAGGAAAAAAGTTTATTATGCCTCCTTGATAGCGTCTGCGATTCACGCCCAGCTCAATTGTTCAGGATAATTCGGCAGCTGGCGATGGTCCCTACCATCCCAAACAATGACAATTCGGCCCTTTCTGCTGAGGTTTTCAGAATCACCGCAGACAAGATTGCGTTGCTCCGCCCGGGACCTTCCTTCCACACTTGATACAGTCCAGGAGCTGGAGACTCCGTGGCCCTCCGCCGGGTCCACCTTCGACCGGTTTCGACCACTGGGCGCAGAGGATGTTGACAAGATTGTCGCAGCCCTTAAGTCGACCACCTGCTCCCTCGACCCGTGCCCCTCACGCTGATTCGAGCTTGCGTGGAGGGGTTCTGAGGCCCTCTGTTGAGGATAGTCAACTGCTCCCTTGAGCAAGGGGCTTTTCAGAGGAGCTAAAAGAGGCGGTGGTCAGTCCATTGCTGAAGAAGCCCGGATTAGACCCCGCGGCTCCCTCAATTACCGCCCAGTGTCGAACCTTCCGTACCTGGGCAAGGTGATTGAGAGGGCAGCAATGGACCAGCTGCAGACCTTCTTGGATGCGCCGCAACCTGGCTAGACCCCTTCCAGTCCGGCTTCCGTTCAGGCCATGGGACGGAGACTGTCCTGGTCTCCATCACAGACCTACTCCGCTGCCACTTGGACCGAGGTGGATCGGCGCTGCTCGTGTTATTGGACCTCACGGCAGCGTTTGATACCGTCGATTACCAACTTTTGATACACCGCCTGGCGGTGGCGGGGTGAGGGGACAGCCCTCAGCTGGCTGTCCTCCTTCTCCAACGCCGCCAGCAGCGAGTGAAGTGGGGAGGGCGGTCTCCGGAGGCTCTCCCGCTGAGTTGCGAGGGTGCCTCAGGGGCTATCCTCTCCCCGCTGTTATTTAACATCTATATGCGACCACTCGCCCAACTGGTACGGAGTTTTGGGCTGGAGTGTCATCAGTACGCTGATGATACCCAGCTCATTCTGAGTTGGACCCGGGGCAGTCTCTGTACCCGATAATTTCCATCTTTTGCCTTGAAGCCGTTACTGGATGGCTGCGAGCCAGTAAGTTGAAGGTGAACCCGGCAAAGACGGAGATCTTGTGGCTGGGCAGCCCGGGGGGGGGGTAGTGACCCAGTTGCCAACTTTCGATGGTGTGGCCCTCTGCCCTCAGCCATCGGTAAAAAGTCTGGGGGTCGGCTGGGCGCCCACCTGTCCATGGAGGAGCAGATTGGCTGCACCTGCAGGACAGCATTCTACCACCTACGGTTGGCTAAGCGCCTGGCTCCCTACCTCTCCCAACGCGACCTTGCTACGGTGATCCAAGCCACGGTCATCTCGAGGCTCGATTACTGTAATGCGCTCTACATTGGCCTTCCCTTGTCGATGATCCGGAAGCTTAAGCTAGTGCAGCACGCCGCAGCCCGCCTCCTCCTGGGTGCTGCAAGATCTGACCGCGCGACCCCACTCCTTGTGAGCTGCACTGGCTTCCGATTGAATTCGGGTCTCTTCAAGGTGTTAGTTCTCACCTTTAAGGCCATCTATGGTTTGGGGCCAGTGTGCCTGAGGGAGCGACTTACCCCTTATGTGCCCGCGAGATCACTGCGCTCTGAGGGAGCTTAACCTCCTTGAGGTGCCTTCCCTTGGAACCTGCAGACTGGCCACTACACGGCGGAGGGCATTCTCTGTAGCTGCCCAAAGTCTCTGAACGGCCTCCCGGAGAGATCCGCACCATCCGTGCTCTTCTGCCCTTCCGCAAGGCCTTGAAGACTTGGCTCTTTAGGAAGGCGTTTGGCCCTTAACTCAACCACACTGTGTGCCATGCCTATTCCCCCCAGATTCTTATCTCGCCCCCAGCCTTAGCTGAGGGCTAGTGTTTTAATATGTTTTAACTGCTTTGATGTTTAATGTGTTTTAACTGTTTAATCTGTTTTATTACTCACGGTGTTTATGCTTCTTCTGTAAACCGCTCTGAGCTCCGGAGTGAGCGGTATACTAAATCGAAGTTAATAAATAAATAAATAAATAAATAAATAAATAAAACCTCACCCTTGAGGCAATAGGAGAACATGTTAATGAAAGGCCAGAACTGGAGGCTCAAGCTATTATCTTATAAGTGACATAGACCAGTGAAACCTTCTGTTACTCTAAAACAGTGGTTCCTTAAACTTTTGGCCTACGCCCCCTTTCCAGAAAAAAATTTACTCACCGCCCCTAGAAATTATTTTTAAATTTTTTAACACCAATTAAACATAAAGATATATGTATTAATGCAGTGGTTCTCAACTTTCTAATGCCATGACCCTAAATAAGGTTCCTCATGTTGTGGTGACCCCTCAACCATATTTTCGTTGCTACTTCATAAATAATTTTGCTACTCTTACAAATTCTAATCCAAACATCTAATATGCAGGTCAAAGCTAAGGGGGCAGGATGGGGCCAAAAAAGGGTCGCGCAACCCCTCCTAAATCACCACCTTTAAAGGGTTCACCCCCCATTCCCTGAGCCTCCCACCGCCCCTTGGATCGTCTCACCGCCCACCAGGGTGGTATCGCCACTTTGAGAATCAGTGCTAAAATATGTACTTTCTTGGCCATTGCAGAGGAGGTATTTGATATTTCATTGCACAACAAGACTACAATCACAGATATCTTTCCCACGATAGCATTCTCTGGGACTGCAAACATTCATTGCACTGTAGACAACTCCAAGGTCATGTGACCAGCATGACTGCAATGAGCACCATTAGCTTCCAGTTGAAGCGGTACCTATCAATCTACTCACATTTGCATGTTTTCGAATTGTTGGCAGAAGCTAGGACTGATAGCGGGAGCTCACCCCGCTCTCCGGATTCGAACAGCTGAACTTTTGGTCGGCAAGTTCAGCAGATCAGCAGTTTAACTCACTGTACCTACATTAGGGTTCATCAAATGATCAGCTATAATGATACTGTTCTGCCAAAATGCCCAGTCTGTCAGTATAAGAACAATTGTCCTAGAACCTTTTTTAAGGAAAATAATAATTTACTGGATCAGAACATTCCAAGAAGAAGCATAGCAGACACACCAACATACATTGTCTAGTTGAGGAGTAACAGAACTGAAATAAAACTGAATGTAGTTGCACTTCATTTAGCTGCTTGCTGAATGGTCCCTCTGTTAATCTGGATATTTGGATTAGGGCTCTTTGTAGAGCATCTGCTAACCATATGGATTATGTGTGTGGTAGGACAGAGATAGAAGAAGGCAACATTTAATGGGTAATCAGAGCCCCATTAGGGTGTGTCACCAGAGATGCAAATTTAGAGAATATTTGTCTCCATAAAGCTTCTCGGAGGCTTTCAGGAACAATCTTGCTGACCATGGAGGGAACTATGGAGGCACATCTGCCCTGTAGTATTAATGTACTGTACACCTTTCTCTTTTTAATTATTATTTTTAAATTAAGTATATTGATTTCTCATTTTATATCTAGATCTAGATCTTCTATATGTAATTTGATAACACCCATAATCAGAGTTTTCAGCTATTTCAATTTTACATATTCTTTTTTACTTTGAATTAAAATACTTATTTTATAAAGAATGAAATATGACATGCTGACTATATACCCATATGTGTGCATATATTCTATTTTTCTATGTAGACAATACATTAAGGCTGACATGTAATTTAAATCAGCACATTTTTGCATTATTCAGTAGTTGGTTGCCAGCTGCTTTTCTTTTGTACTTTCTGATTAATTTCATTGTTGGGATATTTTTGTGTTTCTAAAAAAAGGTCTGTCTCTGAACCTACACAAGAGCCAAGAAAGGGAATAGTAATATCAAGTTGTCACTGGTCTTCTTTCTATGTAAGCAGAATGTAAGGGTGCTCCATGACCAACTTCTACGTCGGTAGTATTCCAGTAGATATTACAGCTAGCATGTATTGCTTAACATGTGTTGTAATGATGTGACATTCTAAGGTCATTCCAGTGCTCATTTCATTGGCTTGTTCTCATGGGGAAATAACAGGCAGCAGGATGATGTGGTACCACATGTTTAATGTCCTTAGATGCTTTGGGGACAGGAGAAGGAGACACCAAATGCAAATATTTATCAGGATGTGCCTGGGATTTTGTGATGTCCATCCAAAAGAACACAATGGGTGCCTTCTTCCACTTCACATACAAAAAATCCAATTGGACAATCAGTTGAGTCTTTTCTTATGCACTAGTGATGGATTGTCATCTTCTATTATAGCTGATGGTTACGACTAACTAAGCAGGTAAATGGCACACACACACACCTCCTACCAACCTTTTCTGGTCTTGGAGAATAAAATATAGGGGGTGGAGGGGATGACTTCATACTCTCTAAATAAAAAAGTCCCCTTCAGTGTCCAAATTTCTAGCATTGCAGTGACTGAGTATTTAAAAATGCAGTAGAGGCATCCAAAGGAAACTATCATGTAAAGTTACAAAGGGACACAACATAGCAAATTTAAGAGTTTTAGGTGTCATAATTTTCAAGTTCTCATTTTCTGCAATGCTCAAAATTTGGGGACTGGATGGGTCATATTATGTTTTGTAAAAAGGCCCGGAAATATTGGACATATGATGCTATAAGAAATTGTTAAGGTTAAAGCCATGAGGAGAACTATTTGTTGAAAATTATGAACTATCAATGAAAACATGGACGATTACTTCAGTATATGATAACTGTGATGAGAATCGTCTATCTGTAAACTAGCTGAGATGGACAAACTGACAATGCTGATCAAGGAGAAAGCTTTGCCCAACTTTAAGGAAGATTTGGACTAACTGATCAACTTCTCACAGCAATGATAGGACAAATTTCAAATGCTGGATTTATGAATTAGAGGTATGTCATTAAAACAGAAGTGTAGTTAGTTTTTTTAATTTAGTATTAGTTAAAGGGAGTATGATAGTAGGGGTAAAAGTCGATAGACAATGAGGTTAATTGAACAGCTATAGTTGTGTGTTTAATAAGTGTATATTAAGGTAGGTTAACATTAGGTTAGTATGGTTTTTTTTAGAAGAATTTGTTAAGAATTAATTTGGTAAGATGTTGCTTTACTATTTTTGATATAATGCTGTTTTTATTTTGTTTTAGGTTGCCATTATATATTTAATGTACTATATCTTAATTATGTTGTTCGGCCTCATCCCCATGTAAGCCGTCCTGAGTCCTTTTGGGTCATTGTCTCTCTTGTTAGGGGTTTGAAATATAACATAGTGAAAAAGGAAGTTCTTAGTACAGACACAATGATTATGGAATAGCTTTCCTCTTACACATGTTTAGTGTTGAAAGCAGCAGCAGCAGCAGCAACAACAAAAGAAACAACAATATGCTTGTCTCGCCTTGTGGCGTAGTACAACAGGATTAAAACAGAGATAAAACACACTATTAAAATGCATATAACAAAAGACATAAAAGGCCACACCACTAAAATGTATGTTAAAATTCACAAATTAAAATTGACTAGGTAGGCCTGTCAAAGAGACAGGTCCTCAGTTGTGTCTTGAATTCTAAGAGCTATTTATTTCTGCACAGAAAATGTGTTTTCTGAATAGAAAAAACAAATGCTTTTTACACAGAATTTTTTTTGCATAGAAAAACTATATGTATTTATTAGGGGTGGCCAGCCAACACCCAAACGGGGGTTAAAGATAACCCCTGTTTGGGTCTCGGTTGGCGAGACGAGGGTGCCAGGCTGCACCTTCCACCCTCCACCCTCCTCTCGCCAGGGGGAACTCGCATCCCCCTCCTCCTCCTCTCCTTGGGAGTAAACTGGGACAAGGCCCCCTCCTCCTCTCCTTGGGAGTAAACCGGGACAATGGCGAGAGGAGGGTGGAAGGTGCAGCCTGGCACCCTCCTCTCGCCAACCGAGACCCAAACGGGGGTTAATAATCCTTGTCCCAGTTTATTCCCAAGGAAAGGAGGAGGCGGGGACTTGCGTCCCCACTTCCTTCCCTGCTTGGGAATAAAGCGCCCGCCTCAGCTCTCAGCTCGCTGCTGCCCTCCAGTCTCCTCTCACGAGTTGAGAACTGAGGAGGGAAACAAACGACCTAATAACGTGATCTTTAGAAAAAATGGCAACCCCAGGTTCGGTTTTGAAACTTCTCTTCCGGGTTAGACCCCAAGGGTTGATATAAGGTCAAAATAATTTTAAATACGAAAAATAACGGATTTCAAAGTATTTTAAACCGGAGATATCCACCCCTAGTCTTTATGCACATGATGTTTATTCTTCCAAAGAAAACATCTGTGTAAGTGTACTATTGCACAGTAAGCATATTTTCCATACTGAAAAAAATATGTACTTTTGTAGAAAAAATGTTTTCTGCACAGAAAACCCATGCATACTTCTGTAGAGAAAACATTTTTGGCACAAAAATGTGTTTAAATGTAGGAGGGAAATGTGTATATGGCACAGACAACCCTGATTCTTGAAGTAGAAATAATAGTTGGAAATTTCCCCCAAATAGTTTTGTTGTTATCCAGAAGATAGAATGCTGCAAGGATTGTTCATTGTTGCTGGCAATGATTTCTCTTACGATTTGAATGAAGCCCTAATACTAAAAATTCCATGTGAAATGAGAAGCCTAAATTTGCCAGTTGCTGATGAACTTGCATGATATAGGATCATAGAATGGGAAGAGATCACAAGAGCCATTCAGTCCAAACTCCTGCCATGCAGAAATATACAGTTAAAGCACTCCTAAAAATGGCCATCCAGCCTCTACTTAAGGAGGAGACTTCACCAAACTCCAAGCAACATATTCCATGGCTGACCAACTCTTGCCATCAGAAAATTCTTCCTGATGTTTATGTGGATAGGATACCCATTATAATATTCAGGATGTCAACCGAAGTGAAAAATCAAGTACTCTCTTTTCTAGGGAAAATGGTCCATGGTCTCTGTTTTTGTAGCATCAATTCTCTGTGAAAAAGCATGTGGATTTGTGTAGCAGAAAACAGACAAATGCTTTAATGGTGGTGTAGATTTAACACAGGATTTTGAAAACTTCTTAAAAAGCAATCCCTTTTTTCCAATGCAATCTTCTTAAGGTTTAAAGACAAATCCAAAGGCCATATTTCTTTAATAACAGCACATAAACACAATTGTTCTGGTATAATAAACATCTGAAAACATAATTGGCATTTTTGGAGACAAAATCTGGAAGGGTTTTAATCAGAGGGGGTTGGCTAAGACAAATCCTCCATTTGTCCAAAGCCAATACCCCCCTCTTTCTCCCTTCTCTTTTTTGGTTTGATTTTGTAAAGCATTAAGTCCCTCCCTTAATTAAGCCTACTGGGGTTTAATTGTGTTGATCTCATTTTAAACCAAGCTCAGCACAATTACACACAGAGAGAAGATGGGGAGAAAATCAGTTCAGAAGAATGATAAAAACCCATCAACCAATGACCCCCTCCTCTATTCCATTTCAGACTATAAATTGTTTCATTCTATATGAACCCCAAATTACTATTTCGTTCTCCATCTTTTTCTTTCTTTCTCTCTCTCTTTTTTATATACTGAGAGAAGAGAAAAAGAGAGACCCAAAAGAAGGGGGAGGGAATTGATTATTTCCAGCTCGTCATACATCTCATTTGTAGAGGGTCAGGCCTTTCCCATTCACAATTACCACTAGTTAATCTTATCTGAGGGAAAAATTCAATTACATTTATCAAGGTTATTCCATACACTCTGGTTATTGCCTCGGAAAAATCGGGTTTTGGTGTTAAGAGTGTTGACATTGTCCTTCTATGCGTGTGCATGTGTGCATGCTAGTGTGAGTGTGTGTTTTAGGAGGGTGGAAAACACTCCCATGCAGACAACGGCTCTCAAACAAATAAAATTTCATCCCTCCACCTTTCGGAAGCTGCTGTTACTAATATATAGTTGTAATAAAGTAATATTTGACAGCTTTGTGAAAAGGATCATTAATACATAGATTATGGAAGTTTTGGGGGGAGGCTCATAACTGTTAATAGACTTCAATTCTCAGCCTACACTGACATTTAAAAAAAATCTAGTTTCAAATTTGATAACAGATTACTAGTCAGGCTGGAAGCCAGCCACCTGATTAAGGCAATTTAAATGCTTGCAAAGTGGCGAGATTAAAATCAAATAAGTGCCGATTTTTTTTCTTCCCTCCCCCTGCTTCACTTATCTTTCCCTGGATTCATTCCTTAACTACCAGGTGGCAAAGGATTCTGGGTAATTTTCTCCTGCGCCAATTACCCCAGGACGGTTTTTAGGGTGAAGCAGAATAATTACGGCACTATCAATCCAAAATGGGCTGCTTAATGTGTTTAAGAGAGATTTTTGAGCCTTTGCGGGGAGGTTGCTGCCTCAAGCATGCTGAGCTTCCAGGGCCAAAGCCAGCCCAACTGGCCTCCTCATGTAGTTAACCATTCGGCAAGAAGGCCGCCAACACCCAAGGAGAATAAAAACAAGGGGAAAACTCATGGGAAGCTCTAGGAAAGTTAATGAGCTGCTTCTAATGCTCGGGCAGGCTGTAGTCGCAGGTGGCTGACAAAGCTATGCAGGTTAAGAAAATAATATTTATCACTCAGCTGCCAGCAGAATCTTTATCAAAAGTCTTCTCACAAAATCCATAGTCTGGGAAGAAAAATGAGTCCCCAAACAAATCCTGAAAGGAACATCAAATGCAGAATATATGGGGGGTTTTTTAGTGCCGCTGTGGCTGCTACTACCACTACTACCACTATGGCTACTGATCAATCACAAAGTTGCCACCTTTTCCACTGGGTCTGCTCATGGCCTCCAATAGTCTTGATTTGGCAGGGATGGTCACGATTAATCCTTGGCTATCTTATTTTTCCAGCCCCTTTGAAAGAAGAGTTTTCTCCCAATTATAACTCAGTAATGGGATTATAGGAGAGGCTAGAAACTTGTCCTTTGCAGTAGGCTCAAACAAAAATAAGTTGATGTAATGTAGCCTATCCTAACATGTGTTTTCCCCATCTTGTCCCCATTTTGATATTTCTTGGCCAAGGGTGTTCCTAATTTTATCTGTGAAATGTTGGACAAGCATGGTATTATCTACTCTGCGTTTAGACAATCTGACAAGGAGAAACAAGTGACAGGTGTGGGATGGCATGAAATGATAGCAAGTAGTCTTTCTAATATTGTTCTTAAAGTTTAAGTGAAATCTAACAATTATAGAATTAGATGAGAATGCAAGTCCAACTCTTGCTATGTAGGAACACAATCAAAGTGTGCCATCGCACCTGGGCTATAAATGCCTTGTGAAAGGGTGAGGACGTGATCTCTCTATCCCGGGGGATTGCTTTTTTGCCTCCCTTTAAAGGTTCAGGGCTCCAAGGACCAAACTGGACACTTTAGTTAACTCAAACACTTTATTTTACTTTACATGAGTTAATTTAACTCAGGCACACTGCTTAGTTTCCCCCAAAATAATAACTGGCTTACTTTAAAGTTCCTTTGCTGCTTTGGTGCAAGAAGCTGTAGCTGAAAAGCTTTCTGAGTCCTTTTTCTCTCAATGGCTTTGAGGTAGGGACACTCGCAGCCCCAGTCAGATGGCAGAACTTGAAGTCTTGAAGTCTTCCTCTGAAAGCCAAAGACTGGTTTGGAGGCACTTGGAACTCCTCAGAGTTACCCAGCCTTCTGATATGCTGAGCCTTCTTCTTGAATTCCAAGGACTGGTATTGAAAGATGGCCTGACCAAGGGCCTGGTCTGGCAAACCTTTAAACACATCCTTTTCAGGAGAGATCCTGGTTGTCTCTGGAATGAAAAATGGCTTGCTCCCCAGATCCCTGGAAAAAGGGGTGGAACAAACGCAACTGGGCTCTACAAATGTTGATTGGCAGTTGCTAAGGACAAATCAATGCAACTGAACCTCTTGCAAACTGTGCAGGCTATAAAAACACACTTTAACAATGCAAACCTTTGAGAACTCAAAATTTTCCATGCAGGTGGCGCTTATCACACCGTCACACAAAGCAATCCCAACAGCCATTTAGCCTCTATTTTTTTAAAATTAAAAAACCAAGAAAAAAACCCAGAGAAGGCAGCATATTCCACTGCTGAACAGCTCATACTGGCAGGAAGTTATTCCTAATATTTAGATGGAATTTCTTTTCTATGAGTTTCAATCCATTGCTTCATGTTGTAAATCGTGGACCCCAGCAAACTTGATCCATCTTCAATATAGCATCCTTTAAAATAGTTAAATGTGGATATCATGTCTCCTCCTAACCTTCTCCAGAGTAAACATATCCAGCTCCTGAGTGGTACAGAATCAGAGCAGAGTGGTACAATTACTTCCCTCTATCTAGTCACTGTATGCATATTGTTGCAACCTAGCAAGATGTTCCAAAATGCGTGCAGATCCGTTTTCCTTCCATACATCCATTTTTTCATTACCTTCAGGAGCACGTAATGGTAAGATCCCTCCCAGTACGAAAATCAGCTTGACACAAAAGCAAGTGGGAGCCAATCTTCTGCTTTGCAGCATCACAGTTTAATCTTTTATATTAATCCAAAAAAAACCCCAACCAAAAACCCTATTCCCTGAAAATTACTCTCCTCTTCCAGGAGGTCATCGCTCTTCCTTACCTGGAAGTGGGTGCAATACCTTGGAAAGAGTGTGTGTGTGCTGGCGTGGTGCAGCCCAGGACAGAAAGCATGCATGCCTGCCTGCAATCAAGCACCTCCCTATCTCTGTCTTCTCTAGTGTAAGAAACAGAATTTTCCTCCATGCCTTGGAATGACTGCGCAGCTGCTGTCATGCTGCAGCCCTGGAGAGAAAGCACGTGTGCCTGCCTGCAGCCAAGCACTTCTCCTTCTCCTCTAGAGTAAGAAACCGAACTTGCTTCAGAAAGAGTGTGTATGGTGTGCAGGCCTGGGAGAGAAAGCATGCATGCCTGCCTGCAGCTGAGTACTTCTCCTCTAAAGTAGAAACATGTAAGAAGCCTTCTTAAAGTTCACAGCTGCCTGTAGCTGGGCACCTCTCCTCTAGAGTAAGCAACAACTTAAATGCCTAAAATGATGGGCTTCCCAGGTTCCATAATGGGCCAATAGAAAACTGATATTTTGGCACTCCAGAGCGAAAAGAGATAGCTCCCCTCCTGATTCCAGGAGGTCCCCCAAAAATAGATCAGGGCTCTCACTGAAAGCCGGGATATGAAACGTGTCAAGGTTACCCAGACTGCACAAACCTAGAATTTATAATTGAGCTTTCCAGAAGCTCTGGGCTACTCTTGCAGTTCCAGAGGTTTGGACAGCTGGATCTACTGGCCAAATGATCCACCACTTCCTCATTGCTAGTATGTAGGTCCCTCCCTGATGATGGTGCTGTTAGCATTTTAATTCTTGCAGCGTATGGTTGGTGATAAGGCCGATGATATGAAGCTTCTTGGATAAACCAGGACGCTGAGTCGGTAGTACAAAAAACAATTCTTTACTTACAAAAACAAATCCACTTCACTCTTCAGCACAATCTGTTAGAACACACGACAAGGACAGATAGCATGGCTTTATACAAAATGCCGAGGGACGCTGGTCCAGACGTCCTTCGTCACTTCCCACTCTACATAACCTGCTGGTTAACCCTTTCTGCTCCAGCAGTGTACATGGCATCTTTGCTCTGAGACAGCACCAGATATATACATACACAAATTCACATTTCACTCCTATGGTACACTCTATCAATTCCAACAGGTGCACTTCTGGTGATGTCATTTTCTGTGCCAAACTATGTGACAACAATTGCAATGTCATTAGTGATGGCCCCAATGTACCCTCTAACCCAGGCATGGGCAAACATTAGCCTTCCAGGTTTTAGGAATTATGGGAGCTGAAGTCCAATACACCTAGAGGGCCAAAGTTTGCTCATGCCTGCTCTAACCAGTCAGACATGGGGAAGGTTAATAAGAATCAGACTAGCTTCGGAGTCCTTTAAACTGGATTTTTCTGGTAGGCATAGAGCTGTTTAAAATTCATTATTGTAATTTTAAATCCAAAGCTTTCTGGAGATTAAACCCTCCTGACATTCACTTACAACTTCCTTTTCACTGCTCCCCAGTTGCTTTCAGTGGGCCTTATTCCCATGTAAGTGAATAGAGGATTGCCGCCTAAGTGCTCCTAGATGATCAAAATGAAGGTTCTATACTAACGAGTTTTCTAAAGAGAAATGTTCACTGAAAATCTGAAACAACATGTGATTAAATGCTCTGCTGTAGCAAACACAAATTAAGCATTATCTTCCATCTGGTGACTTTGCACTGGATTTCTTTAATTATCATTATCTGAATGTAAATTATGAACTTCAGCCAAGAATTCTGGAAGGTTGTCCTTAGAAACAGAGAAAGATAATTAAAGAAACAATCATTACAGTTGCAAAGGGGTTGCAAGCAGTACTTGCTTTCTCAATTATTGCAAACATCATTTTTTCCCTTCTTCATCTCTTTACCTTCTTAGTTTTCTGATTATTTAATGGAATATTGATTTATGATTGTATATACCAGATGGCTCGTGATAATGCTACTTAAAATTGGTTGCATTAAAGAGAAATGCTATTTTTTCTGACCAACCTTACAGTATGTCTGTGATTCTTGTGTTTAAATAGGTGCCCTTCCATATGACACAGTTATGGTGCTGTAATTCCACTTTAAGTGTTGTGTTTACATATTAGAAAACCTTGAGATGTGTAGTTTGGAATGGTGCTAGAACTCTCTTTCTGAAAATCCCAAATATCCTTCATTTGATTGAAAATCCCAAGATTCCTTAGGATGTCACCATTGGCAGTTAAAATTGAATGATAGTACTATAACTGTGTAGTGTAAAAAGGCCCAAAGTGTTATATCAAGGGTGTGAATTATGCAGTTCATGAATCCTTTCTTGCCTTATTTCTCCATTGCTGCCATCTACCCCCTCCCCCCAAATATAGGGATATGCACAGATACTGGGTGGCCATCTATTGGAACTACATTGATTGTTGGACTGTATGTACCTTGTGGTCTCCTCCAACTCTATGGTTCTATGATTCTCTGCAAAGTTATGGCACATACTAGGTAAAATAGAATTCCAGTGGTTTTTCTTGTCTGCCAAGAAATTGTTGAAGTTGGGGAACATCTCAGGGGAAAAACAAGAAACAGTGTCACAATCACGGACTTACCGGCCCCTTAAACACACACACGGAGACGTACTAGAGGCTAACTACTTTATTGAGTATAAAAACAGCTTAAGAATATAGTCCAGTGTAAGAAGAGTGTCCAAAAGTGTCCAAGGACTTAAGCAACAAAGTCCAAAAGGTAGCAAAGAGTTCAAAGCAAAACAAGGCTTCGCAATCCAATGCGAATCAGGAACAGGGCAAGGCTTCGCAATCCGATGCGAATCAGGAACAGGGCAAGGCTTCGCAATCCGATGCGAATCAGGAACAAGACAAGGTAAAGCAAGGCAAAGCTTGGTGACCACCGCCTGTGGTCTTACTCCGTTTCGCCAGTCCAGGTACGACGTGGCCGGAGAACTGAGGATCAGTTCCCACGGGGCCGTACTTAATCCCTCGGCCGGGAACCCCGCCGATCTAGGGCCCGGCGTCTCCAGTCTCGACTTTCCGAACGGCGACGGTCTAGGGACAGATGCCAGCTCCTCCTGCCCTCCTCTATGTCCCTGCGCCTGTTATGAGAACGGCCCCGCTCTGGCATCTCAGTATCGCTATCTCTCTGAGAAGCAGCCTCCCCCGGAGTTTCCCAGCCGCTAGCCTCCATCAGCTGCTCGGCCAGCTCTTGGGAACCTCGGCCGTTTGGGAATTCATAACTATCTCCGCTATCTGTTTCGCTGCCTCCCATCTCCACCTGGTCCGCTCCTTCCCCGGGAGAATGCTCCCACCCGGGATCCCAAACTAAGCTCTCTGCAGGTGACAGGGGCAAAGGCACTGCTGACCAATCTTGCTCTGGGCCTTCCAACTCATCCTCTGAATCCCTTCCAGCCTGTGCGGGTCCCAATGCCAACGGGACCCCCGGCGCATCGCCCCCTCCCAGTGGCACGAACGAACCCATGGGTGCTACACTATCCCCCCCCCTTAGGGCCCCCTGGGGCCCCGGGGCTTGGGCTTGTCAGGATACTGGCGGTGGAAACGAGCCACCAGGTCCGGTGCATGAACATCCCGAGCCGGGTCCATGAACGTTCTTCCGGGCCCATCCCTTCCAGTCCAGCAAGTACTCCAACTTCCTGTAGCGGATGCGAGCATCCAAGATGTCCTGGACCTCCAACTCCTCCTCGCCATCGCGCATCACGGGAGGGGCGATCAGATCACATCAGGCCGCACCCCTTCGCCGGGCGGAGCAGCGAACGATGAAACACCGGGTGGAGCTTCATGTCCGCAGGGAGTTGTAGTTTGAAGGATACAGGCCCCACCTTCTCCACAACGTGTAGGGGCCCAAAAATCTAGCGTCAAGCTTGCGGCACGGGCGTTGAGTGGGCAAATTCTTGGTAGACAACCAAACTTTATCCCCCACCAGGATTTCCGGGCCCTCCTGGCGCCGCCGATCAGCCATCCGCTTGTAATCGGCCTTCGCCTGGTCCAATTGAGTGCGCAGCAAGTCTTGCAAGGCAGTGAGCTCTCAAGCCAATCCTTGGCCTCCGAAACGTCCCATGACGGGTCCACCGGCGGGTAGAACCGAGGGTGGTGTCCATAGTTGGCGAAGAAAGGAGTCTCCTTGAGGGATTCTTGCGTCGCATTGTTGTAGGCAAACTCCGCCAAAGACAACAGGGACGCCCAATTGGTCTGCTGATAGTTGACATAGCAGCGCAGGTACTGCTCCAAGGTGGCATTAACCCTTTCGGTCTGCCCATCGGTCTGCGGGTGATGGGCCGTGGACATCCGCACATCAATCCCCAGCAACTTCTGGACGGCCTTCCAGAACTGGGAAGTGGTGGGGGCCCGGTCCGTCACCAAACTGAGCGGAAGTCCATGCAGCCGAAACACATGTTGCACAAACATATCAGCAGTCTCCTTGGCAGTGGGCACCCCCACACAAGGGATGAAATGTCCCATCTTGGTGAAGCAGTCCACCACGACCAAGATCGAGGTGAAACCCTTGGACTTGGGGAGGTCGGTGATGAAATCGGCGGAGATCATCTTCCAGGGAGCAGAAGGGGGTCGGCAGCGGCTGGAGCAAACCGGCCTTTGCCCCCTGGTTCTTAGCCCGCTGGCACAGGGGCAGGATCCCACATAGTCTTCCACATCCCTCCGCACTTTAAGCCACAAAAGTCCCGTAGGACCAGTTGCAGGGTCTTGAAAAGGCCAAAAGTGGCCCGCTATCATGGCAAAGCTTGAGAATGTCCTCCCGCTCGGGCCCAGGGAAACATAGACTGAGTCCCGGTGGTAGAGCACCCCGTTCTTTACCTGGAAAGGGCTTGGGGCCCTTGGTCAGCTGCTCCTGCACCGCAGGGTCGGTCTGCTGGCGGACAGAGACCCGAACACTCAAGGGCGTTTATCTCCAGGGGGGCGCGGGGCCGCCGGAGGGCGGACAGGGGAGCGCCCGAGCGAGCCGCAAAGTTCTCCGCTTTGAGCAACGGGCCTCCGACTGCCC
>JARBWK010000009.1:121570388-121623887 GCA_030556195.1 Anolis apletophallus | reverse complement strand
AAAGTTTGCTCAGGCCTGCTCTAACCAGTCAGACATGGGGAAGGTCAATAAGAATCAGACTAGCTTCAGTCCTTTAAACTGGATTTTTTTCTGGTAGGCAGAGCTGTTTAAAAATTCATTATTGTAATTTTAAATCCAAAGCTTTCTGGAGATTAAAACCCTCCTGACATTCACTTGCAACTTCCTTTCACTGTTCCCCAGTTGCTTTCAGTGGGCCTTATTCCATGTAAGTGAATAGAGGGATTGCCGCCTAAGTGCTCCTAGATGATCAAAATGAAGGTTCTATACTAACGAGTTTTCTAAAGAGAAATGTTCACTGAAAATCTGAAACAACATGTGATTAAATGCTCTGCTGTAGCAAACACAAATTAAGCATTATCTTCCATCTGGTGACTTTGCACTGGATTTCTTTAATTATCATTATCTGAATGTAAATTATGAACTTCAGCCAAGAATTCTGGAAGGTTGTCCTTAGAAACAGAAAAAGATAATTAAAGAAACAATCATTACAGTTGCAAAGGGGTTGCAAGCAGTACTTGCTTTCTCAATTATTGCAAACATCATTTTTTTCCTTCTTCATCTCTTTACCTTCTTAGTTTTCTGATTATTTAATGGAATATTGATTTATGATTGTATATACCAGATGGCTCGTGATAATGCTACTTAAAATTGGTTGCATTAAAGAGAAATGCTATTTTTTCTGACCAACCTTGTAGTATGTCTGTGATTCTTGTGTTTAAATAGGTGCCCTTCCATATGACACAGTTGTGGTGCTGTAATTCCACTTTAAGTGTTGTGTTTACATATTAGAAACCTTGAGATGTGTAGTTTGGCATGGTGCTAGAACTCTCTTTCTGAAAATCCCAAATATCCTTCATTTGATTGAAAATCCCAAGATTCCTTAGGATGTCACCATTGGCAGTTAAAATGGAATGATAGTACTATAACTGTGTAGTGTAAAAAGGCCCAAAGTGTTATATCAAGGGCGTGAATTATGCAGTCCATGAATCCTTTCTTGCCTTATTTCTCCATTGCTGCCATCTACCCCCTCCCCCCAAATATAGGTATATGCACAGATACTGGGTGGCCATCTATTGGAACTACATTGATTGTTGGACTGTATGTACCTTGTGGTCTCCTCCAACTCTATGGTTCTATGATTCTCTGCAAAGTTATGGCACATACTAGGTCAAATAGAATTCCAGTGGTTTTTCTTGTCTGCCAAGAAATTGTTGAAGTTGGGGAACATCTCAGAGGAAAAACAAGAAACAGAGAGAAGAATCAACTTGAATTGTTCCCCACAAACATAGCTGAATGCATTAAGTAATAGCAGGTACTGAGTAATATCTGAATACCCACTTAGCTAGGAATTCAGAATTCTCATTCTGATCTACTGTTCTTCCAATCTCCATTTCTAGGTGCTCCCAATAATGCTACTCACCCAGTATGATGCTACTCAGTCCATAGGCCAATACTGTTCCAAAATCCATTGGCTTTAAGCCATAGATGCTTTTGGGGGGGGGGGGGGATGAAACAGTTGTTGTCACTGCAAACAAATATGGTACCAATCCCTAGCACATTATGGACAATGTTTGCTGGTTTCCCACTTCAAGTAGCCCAAGAAACACTGATGTAGAGAAACATCAGGAAGCTTATAGCCAATCCACAAAACCTATAAAGTTCAGCAATGGACTCCCTTGCCTTTGACAATGATATTGTCAAGTAGCCTTGTCTGATTGCTTATGAGATAAAGCCTATATTGCTTGATATGAAGAAGAAAGGCACCCAATTTGTCACTAATAAGAGTTGACAAGAATCTTGCTACAAAGCAGCATCATTACTGCTTGATTTTCATGAACTAGCTAGGAAGCATGGAGCAGGAGGCAGACTGCAGTACACATTAAAATTTAGGAGGAAAGCTCTTCCCGCTGATCCACAAGCATCAGGAACAAATGAATATAAAACAAAGAAAAAGTTCAGTAGAATTACATGTTGACTAAGGGCCCTTCCACACAGCCATGTAACGCAGAATATCAAGGCAGAAAATCCCACAATATCTGCTTTGAACTGAGTTATCTGAGTCCATACTGCCATATATTCCAGTTCAAAGCAGAAAATGTGGGATTTTATTCAGTTGTGTGGAAGAGGCCTAAGTCATAATAGAGATCTGTTGGAAGAACAACCAGGAAGTAAAATATAAGTTTAAACAAGAAGACTGTACTGGAAATTAATCCACAGTCAAATGGTAATTTCAGATACTTAAAATCACCCATGTACCATAGACTGATTTTGTGCAACCATGAGGGCAAGCCAGTCTCCATGATGGCGATCCATATGAGCATAGTAGTATATGCTTCAGTTAGAACACTTAAACAGGTCTCTTCTTGGAAATATAGCTGTTGTGCATGCAGTAATGCATAGTCAGAAGTTGTATACTCTATGGAACCACTTTTTTGATTTTCAAGCAAATGGAGCAGCTTTTAATGCTCTTAACACCTTTTTTGAGCAATCATGCGGACATTTTGGGTAGGTTGAGAATTTCAGGTCACTTCACTTCGAATAAGTATCTACAAAAATGTGCACATTTCTGCATATTTTGGAAAAAGAACTTGAGATTTTAAGAAACACAAGTGTGAGAAAAAGTAAACATTATATATCTCCCAATTTCTAACATAGGATGTTCTTGGATCCGCTCTGAAGTTTTTGTGCAAAGAAATTGGAGGTTATGAGATCCCCAAAGACTATCTTCTAACAAAATGGATTTATCAGTGCCACCATTTGTGATTACCTTACATTAGATAATAAGTTCCATCTGGGTATTAGAAAGCAGGAAAGGGAAGGAAAATATGATAAATGAGAACTAAGGGGGGCGGGATATCTCCTTTGCATTGCTTTGGTTGCATTCCTTTCGACTGACCAGCTCTCCAATGGCGTGAACTGGTATTGTCTCATCGGGAGAAACATATTCAAGTCTAGTGTATCTCATGTCTCACATTTTATGTAGAAAGCCATATTTTGTGAAGGTGTATATATACACTTTCAAACACACACTCAGTTTAGAAAAAAAATCCTATGAAACATTATTTACTACTAGGGATCATTATAATTACACCTTTGCCAGGAGGATCTTTTTTTTAAAAAAAAAAATCCCTAGGACCTTGGCTCTTGTGTCGCAGATTTCTACTCAAACATTTTCAGTTGATGTGGAAAATGTGTGAAGTACTCTTTAGTGGCAAGACAATTATCTGATTCTGCTAATAAATGAATGCACTAGTAGTCATTTTTAATTGAACAATTATAGGATATTGCACTGTCAGTTGATTATGGAAGTCATTTCATAAATGTCAAAAATCTCTTTAAATGAATTATAGAGCTCCAAAATAACTCCGGCAATCAGCCAGCAATAACACAATAATCTGTTTACCCTGTTGTCAGGCAAGCTATCACCAGCTTTCTTCTTCGTCGTCGTCATCTTCTTCTTCTGGGGTGGGTGGAGAGCTTGAATCTTAAGGATTGTACTCCAATTCAGACTACAGCAACCATCTCTGCTTTGATTAATAAAGATTTTTGAGTGCTGTCAAGAGCTCTGCCGTGTATTGGGTAGTTAAGAGGAATGACATGTTGGTTTTTTTAAAGAAAGCATCAATAGCAATTCATAATGTGTGTAGGGAGAGGCAATCTGATCCTATGCTCCAGTGCCCCGGTCACTGTAAGACTTCAGAAACATATGTTGGAGTTTATTCGAAAGAACAAGCTCCAACATATGTTACAGGGCATGATAACACAGCACCACTAGCATATCATTTCCTATTGACATTAATGTAGAATTTGCTGATATCGTCAATTGGCAACAAATTCAATGCTTTTGGAGAATTACTGCAAGCTGAGATATGCTGTGACCAACTAGTTTCATTGGCCATGGTTGCCTGCCATGATTTATATGTTCTGCTGAACAATGGGTTTTACAAAAACAAACAAAACACAAAAACACAAAAATTGCATGCCAAGGGATTGCAGTTACCACCACATCCTTATAGCAATTGTCTACAAAAGAAACAAATAACCAAAATTAAACTCAATTGAATGTATATCAGGATATATTCCCAAGACTCTTCGGAGCTGTATTTGAACTATACTTGGGACAGAAACCAAGCCATAAAATCATACTGGAGGACCTAGAGATACACAAACATTTCCTTTTGTGTTGGCTTCTCTGGGTCCTTGAATTGTATGCTTAGGTTGAAAGTCTACCAAAGAATAACAATGGAAGACCTAGAGCAGGGGTGCTCACACTTTTTCAGCATGCGAGCTACTCTTAAAGCAACCAAGTCCAAAAGATCTACCTGCCCCCACCGCCGTGCGCTCCCGCCTCCGTGCGCTCCTGCCATCGCGCATGCTCCTGCTGCTGTTTTCCGCCTGCGCAGCGCTTCTTCCGCCTACGGGGCATTGCAGGAAGGAGAAAGCACGAGGCAGGGAATCCAGAGGGAGCGCTCCGCCCTGCCTGTCTCGCCGGCAACTGAGGCTGCACAGCTACTTCTGGACGAGAGAGAGGCAGGGTGCTCCCTCCAGAGGCCCCGCCTCGTGCTTCCTTCTTCCTGCAATGCCCCGCAGCCGAAAGAAGCACCGCGAGAGCAGAAGCCAGCAGCAGGAGCGTGCGTGTGCATAGGGTGAGCGCGCACATGGAAGGAGCGCCCCCATCTGGCTGGTGAGGCCCGAAGATCACCTGGAAGAGGGCTGAAGATCTACTTGTAGTTCCCGAGCTACCTAATGAGCAGCCCTGACCTAGAGAGATCCACAAAAAAACCCCACTGAAGATACTTTTGGAGTATGAGTAATTGAAACCATGGATTGGTTGGGTTTGGGTTAGGGAATTATACTGTACTTTATTCTGACAATAAAATTGACACTTTATCTGGCAGCTATGCTAATGTCTTTCCAGTGTAAAGAGAAACGCCTTTTTATTTTTCAAAGGTTTTAACCATCTGTAGAGTACTTCTAACAGTATGATGTCTCTGTCTTCTACTTTAGTGACGGTTGTAGTTTTGCTGTTAGCGATCTGATTGCTGGTCTAGTATTCCAGAAGAGCAAGGATTGAGTCCCTGCCTAGAAAGGAAATACACTGCGTAACTTTGGGACAAAGTGATGCCAAACCTCTTCTGAACAAAACTTTCCAAGTAACAGTAATGAGAAAAGTGCAAAATATTCCAAAAGTAGTCCAAAATCCTCAATATTGCTAAACATAACAAAAGGAAGTAACAAGAAACTTCAAAGTTCAAAATTGCAAATTGTTATTTTTCACATAAAACGATATATTATTTACAGGAAGCAGCCTTTTTCACATAAAATAATATTTTTAGAGAAGTTTGCTTCTTGTACTAATTGGGAATTTAATCTAGTCACATTCACATGTGGCTGTTTTGCGCATAAAATAGCATCATTTCTACATAGGAAACAACTATTTCTTCATAAAAATAATTTTAAAACAATCAAGAGTGTTTTGAACTGCAAATAGTCTTCAAGAATTGTTTTTTAAAAAAAAAATTGGTGGCTTTTGATGGTATAATAGATGGAGAAGTTGCAATCTATTTAAATGATGAAAAACATCCTAAGGACACCCAATTCACTCTTTCTTCCACTAGAAGAAGGACTGCCCTACAGAGTCTGATGGGTTCAAAGATTACAAAAATTGCCCAAGTAGGCCACGTGTTGCCCCAGTCAGGCAGTTCAAGTGTATATCAAGATTTGCATAATAAATTGTTCTTCTCATCTCATATTCATCCTTCATGCAGTAGTATTTATTATTATAATTATTTATTTATTTGCAATATTTATATACCGCCCTTCTCAACCTCAAAGGGGACTCAGGGTGGTTCATAGTTATTAGTTTCCAGCTGCCAATTGGCTATATGTTCTTGCCACTACTGAGGAGGGGATGCTTTCAAACAATATTTACTTGGGAACACTAATATCAGGGTTCCCATCCACCTCCTGACTCTTTCAACAACTCTTTAAGGTCCACCTCCTGGTATCCTGCTCACTTTTTCTTCTTATCATGAACTGCATTCTGTCTTGTACTATAATTTCCTTATTCATATCCACTTTTCAGAACTTCATAGATATTCCTAGCAAGGAAGGGAGTGGATTGGTAGCTGCTGTTCTATGAAAAAGAGTGAATCTACACTGGTTGGTAAATCTGCAGCTACATGCACCCTGCTGAACCTGCTGTAGCATCATGTTGGCATCCACATGGTCCAGCTGGGCTGAGACTTCATCAACTCTATTGGATGTGCATAGGGAAAAGTTGTTGTTGGTGGTGACCCACCTAGACAGCGGACTGGTCCAAATTTGACTGGATCCTGCTGTAGCACTGTCCTGAAGTGGAGGGATACGACAGATTTTCTGATAAACTCCAGAGCATTCCCTGACTTTATTTATTTATTTATTTATTTATTTATTTATTTATTGGTTCGACTTAATATACTGCTCTCTCTGGAGCCCAGAGCGGTTTACAGAGTTAATAGATAAAACACATAAAATGCAATAAAATACAATAAGACCAATTTAAAATCCCCAGTTAAAATCAATTCCAGCAAACTGCGAAGCAGGACCAACTTGCTTTAACTCAGGATAAACCACATCATGAGAGGAAAGGAAAGCTTAGAGAAGACAATTATGCTGGGGGGAAAGGAAGGAAAAGGGAAGAGGGGCCAACCAAGGGCAAGATGGATGGATGGTATCCTTGAAGTGACTGGCTTGACTCTGAAGGAGCTTGGGGGAGGTGACGGCGTGGGATGCTCTGGTGTGGGATGGTCCATGAGGTCACGAAGAGTCAGAAGGGACTGAACGAATGAACAACCCATGATACTCACTGAAAGTACTAAAACATTGTCAAGTTGGAAAGAGGTTTCTGCAGGTGGCAACGCAAGTGTGGGGAAATGATATATACAGTGCACTCAGTATAGGGCTTCTCACCTTCCAAGGTCTTATTTTTGAGCTACTATGTGAACCATGGCATAGCTGCTGTAATATTCAACTGATGTGGTATTGAGCAACAAGTGATCTGATTCCCATACTTTAAATCAGACTTTGAAATGCCAGCCAGTCTCTCCTTATTGTGTCCCTCCTCTTGGCATCCATTTTAAGCAGCAAGTTGAAGCCCGTATGGCTAGTCTGTGATGGAGACATCTCAATATGCTGTTTGCAGACAGCAGTGAAGTTTACCCTGTGCTAAGCATACCAAAAGCAATCTGTTATTCCTTTTCCTGCTCCCACCCCATCTTTACTATATAACACTATGTAACAAAATTTGAAAAAATTATGTTTCTGGTTTGAAAGTGTTATTTATGTTTAATTGTGTGGTACTTACTTTGAAAGTAGTTGTTATATTCTAGAAACTTCATTTTTGAGACTGCCAAAAACTATGTTGAACTGGTTGAGACTCTATGAGATATTAATTAAAAAACTATAGTAAAATGTGTTGTGGAATGTCCTGCAAAAACAATGTTTTTGCAGTTTAATAAAGTTTTTCCACATTTTTATAATAGAACCAATTAGGAAATGGCATTTATAACTCAGGAACAAAAATTGTGTTGCATAGTGTAATATACCAGCACATGGTTAATTGGCAGCTCTATTCCTTTACAAACCCTGCAAATAATACAATTTCTCCCAGCATTCACATCCGTTACGCTGTGGGTTAGTTTAGATTTCAAAGATGCCACCTTGCTTCATTCTGTGTTGATGGAAGAGAACAGCATTAACCTTTTCACTTGCACTAACAAAGACAAGTTGAGACAAGATGTGCAGTGACTACCGGAGATCTGGGCTTTGTTGTTGCCCAAGGCCTTCAACAATTATCAGACACTTCCAAGCTAATAATTGTAAGCATCTTTACTCACATTTTAGCTAATCAACCCCCTCCCCCTGCCCCCCAGTGATTCTGTAAAATGACAACTTTATTGTTGGCAAAAGATAAACAGCAGCCTTAAAAATAATAGAAAATTCATTGCCACACCAATCTCTTCTCTGTAAATGTTGGGGCACCAGATCTCAGGAACTGATCCTAACTTTCCGGGTCTTGATTCCCTTTTTCAGTGTTCAGGTTAGAATGCTGCCTTGCAAAATACATGTGCCTGTGTGTTTATTGGAAGTGTAATTTCATCATTTGTTATTCTTAATGTTTCTTACTTAAATGACACAGGAAAGAAAAGTGGCATTGAAGCTGTACCCCTATTGTACAATGCCATGCACATCCAAATGACTATCTGCCTCCTCTCCATGATTACCCCATCCCTCTCACAATCACCAGCAAAACAAAAGGCACATGTGGCAACTTGCTGAGGGCGGTGAGCCCTCTTTCCTTGCCCTATCACATAGGGGAAGCGTGACAGAATCAGGCCAGGGCGCATTGGTGCCCTATCACTTTCCCCATCAGATAGGTGAAAGTGCAAAAACCATGTGCGAGCTCTGTTGAAGCTATCAAAAGATGAGAGACTCACTGTGGTGGCAGGGAAGCTTCTGATGGATACATTCGGATCTGTGGCTGAATAGGAGCCACAGCATGGTAAGGGGCAAAAAAAAAAAAAACAACCTCAATGTGATGAGGTGGTAGCTTGCAATCTCAAATGTTTCCATCACCTATCTTGGTGTGATGGGAACATCCCACTTCTGTGCCTGTAAAGTGACACCAAGGGATGGGATTCTCCTGCTGTCCCCTCTCCCTCACTATTTCTGAGTGTCACCTTAAAAGAAGCTCTCATATGGTTTTATTCCGTCTTCACTTTGATATTGTGTATGCTACCTCTAATCCCCATTCTTCATGGAATTGGTGGTAATTGCTCAAACAGGAATGAAAAACAAAGACTATGGAACTGTTTAGTGTATTTTTAGCTCTTCTCTTAATGGAATTTAGCAGCTGGAGATAAAGAGCAATATCAGAGTTGAAAGTCCAACTAGATTTGAGTTTAGGAGCTGCTGCCTTGTTCGGTTTTTAGCACTTTGGTAACAAAGGGGGAGATTTTACTTGAATGATTTCTGTGTGGGGAAAGTAGAGAAACACTTTCATTCAGTTTAGCAGCTTTCTTTTTAAAAAAGAATTAAGTACTTTGCCAAATCACAAATTTCATCAAAAATGAGTGGCAAATATGGAAACTGGTTGATTTATTCATTCAAGAGATATGAGGTGTCCAACTTGCTGGTCTCTTTCATACTGTGCAACCTCCTGCCATGCAGGAAAAGCACAATCAAAGTACCCCTGACAGATGGCCATCCAGTCTCTGTTTAAAAGCCTCCAAAGAATATGCTTCCACCACACTCTGAGGCAATGATTTCACTGTTGAACAGCTCTTACAATCAGTAAGTTCTTCCTGATGTTTAAGTGGAATTTTTTCCTTTAATTTCAACCCTTTGCTCCAAGTTCTAGGACCTCATCGGGTGAGAAAAAGAGAGAAGCAGTGGGGTGAATCTGTGGCGCAGTGCGCAGCTCCTTCTTGGCAACACTTTCCAAATCAGAAATGGGAAGCATCACCATTCTGCAGAAGACCCAAATAGCTCTTACTGTGAAGACATTCTTCTTAATCTTTCAGTGGAATCTAATTACTTTGAATGAATTTGTTCCTGGCCTAGTTTAATTAGAAAACATGTTATGTTTACCTGTACCATGGGTGTTAAAGTTGAAGAATCTTTACCTTAAAACTAACAGGGTTGAACAGTGTTTTCTGGATATTTAACTAAACCCATGTGGAAATATTGGGTTTGGCTAAACATCTTGCTTCCTCGAATAATCTACAAGAGACTTAGGTATGGCAAAGCTAGCTGGCCAGAGGGCAGCATCACATTTCCAATTATGATCTGACTCTTCATTGTCTAGAACAAGATGGCCTCCCAGATTTTGGTGGATTGTAACACTGCAGCCCTAGCCACCAATGGTTGAAGTTGAAGTCAAATCTATCTTATGCACTCCCTAGTTCCCATCCTAGTTGTAGCTAATCAAAATACTGTGCTGTTTACAACCTCTCTATGCTTACTTTGCCCTCTGGATCTCTAGTCTAAACATGCCACAACTTTAAAAAATTGAGGCAAAGTTAGTTGAATGAGAAGCCAAGTCATATATGGCAAACATGGGGGTGTCCTTTAAGTATTGTCTCACTGCATTCCTTTGGAGAGTATCTTCTATGGAATCTTCCAAATGGTTTGACAGAAGCTAGATTGCTTAAGTTCTTTCCCCTACCATGCTGCTGGCAAAGAAGAAGCATTGGGGAACTCTCCTCAATGAAAAATATAAACAAAACCCTCCAGCTAGTCATAGGATTATAAGAACAATTTTATTTTGTAGAAGGGGAAATTCTGTAGAAAAAGGCTATGAACAAATTAAATGCATGCTTGCCCTCTATTTGGTTTGTTAGTATTATTATTTTTGGTCTTCTTCCTTGGTTTTAGTGGCATGTTGCCCCCGGGCATAAGAAAAAGGAGGGAGGTACTCAATTGCTTGCTCTATTGATCTTGACAAGGACACCTGCTCTGAGCCCTTTGCTCCCCGAGGCAGTTACTAACTACCGATATAACAGGCCCAAGTTAGGATAAGGAGAGATTCTTCAAGATTGAGCTCAACATTGCAAGCTTCTTCCTGTCTCTTTTGCCGCATCAAGTTGCATTGTGGCCAGGAGGCAGACTCCCAGAAACTCTACAGACTCCATGTAACTCTTCCACAGGCTTGGTGAGATGTCTCGAGATGCAAGGAAGGAAAAGAGGAGGTGTGGCACATGGTAAAAAGATGAAAGAACTAGAGCTCGATAGAACCTGGTAAACTGCAAAAACATGAGTTTTACTGAATGCCAGGTTAAGTTGAGATGAATGAAAGGTGCACTTGGACATACATAACTGTACAGCATCAATCCCAGAGTTTAGGAAAAATATTTTTTGGACTGTAACTTCCAGAGTTTCTGACTTGGGGATCATGGGAATTGGAGTCCAAGTTACTTCCCCAAGTTTTTGCTGACAAAATATCCATGATATCTATGGATTCTGTATCTATGTATCCATGGCTTGAATACACACACGTGTGTGTGTGTACACTAAAGCACAAAGCTTGGTTTTACTGTTTTATATAAGTAACACTATTTTATTGCACTATAGTATACAAAAGGATTTGAGCATCCATAGATGTTCATATGCATAAGGGGTGTGTGTGTGTGTGTGTGTGTGTGCGCGCGTGCGTTTGTGTGTGTACTGGAACAAAATTTACTGTTTTGATTCTGCTATAAATAAAGAACACCATTCAGAAACAGTGGAATTCCAGACAGCTAACAATCAAGTGCCAGTTAACACCTCCCAAACAAAGGATGCTTGTAGGCACAACAGCCAGGCTACCCCTCTGCAAATACCCTCACTGATTGACTTTGAAGCTGCAAAGCTACTCAGTGCTAATCGAGCTTGCCCATTGCAACATTGCACACTTGCTTCAAACAGACAAGGGTTATTTCTCCCACCCTGAGCATCACACAAACACACACATACACCATGCCTCACTTCCAACAGACCTTTGAAGATGCTGTCCACAGACGCAGGTGAATGTCAGGAAAGAATGCTACTGGAACATGGCCATATAGCCTGAAAAACTCACAGCAACCCAGTCATTCCGGCCATGAAAGCCTTTGACAACACAATAAACATTCTTATTCAGATATTCTTCTTTCTCCCTTCTAAGGCTCACTACAAAATGTGTGAGAAGAAAAATGGAATAGGGTCCCTGAACTTGTGAACTCTGAATCAAAAATATTGCATTTATCTGAGAGGCCAACTAAGAATGTTGATGCCTTCCAGCATGACTTTATGGTCAACTTCCACTGGAAGATGACCACAAAATCACATGGATTCTGTGGCCAGCTTCCTGTGGAATAATCAAATGACAATCAAATCCACAAAATACCACTGTTGTTGCCTTTGTGGTAGATGCTGGGAGGCAACAAAAGTGGGTGTAGGAGGGAAGTGTGAGAGTGTGCTGCAGACTGAGCTGTGCTTAGTGGCAGTTGAATAAAATTTTAGTTGCTTTCCTAGTTGGGTTTTGATATTTTCAGATGGGTGGAGCACCCTCTTGTCATTTAAATTAGATGATCCTGTCAGTATCCATAATGCAGGTTTGCAATGAAAAACCTTTTTCAATATTGTAGCTGTTTTAATGTATGTTTAAGTTCTGAAATTAAAGGAACACAATAAATTACATCTGACCATTCAATGCTAATCACGGTGGCCAATGGCAACATTCACACTCAACAGACAGGAGTTCTTTCTCCCACCCTGGACATTCCACAGATATATAAACCTCACTTGTTTAGTTTCCCTCACAATCTCTGAGGATGCTTGCCATAGATGTGGGCAAAATGTCGGAAGAGAATGCTTTTGAAACATGGCCATACAGCCCGAGAAAAACTCACAGCAACCCAGTGATTACAGTCATGAAAGCCTTTGACAACACACTTCCTATTAGTTTTTTTACTTTCCCCAATTACAACTTATACTGCATATACCTCTGCTACACATCTTTTATCTGCTTTTACATATTTTTTTTATCATCATCCTCATCATCATTATATCATTTATTTCATCCCCCCCCCCTTATTTTGTGCCACTGCTAACTCCCTAAATAGATCCCAAGTCCAGCTCAGGGTTGCTATGCTAGCTAGTTATAAATCCACTTGACTGGAAGCCTTATTTATAACTGCATATAATTTTTGTACTAGTTACAATCTGACAACTTACTTGTAATAGTTTCCCCTTTTGCAGAATTATTATGTTTGTACGTGCATGTGTGTGTGTGGATTGTGGCATAATTGATAAATGCTTGTAATAGCCTCTTCGGCAGAAAAAGAGTGTGTGTAACAAATCTAGATCAAAGTGTTGATATATCTAGGATGTTATCTGCTGTATAACTCTTTGCATTACAGCTGCGATTGGCCTTCATCATACTCTTGACAATCTATCAAAATGCTTACCTGTTGGGAAATGCAACATGATTTCTTAAGGGTGTAATCAGATACTGAATTATGGGCTCACCTCTTCATGTATCAGCCCACGAAACACTGCAAGCAACTCTTTGGGGCCTCCTTTTTATTCAGAGTTGCATTGCCAAACAGGTGTACATTCAAAGCTAGTGGGAAAAATTTATGCCATATATATCCTGCTATGCCAGCCTTGCTATTGTTGCATTACTCTACTTCCATTCTAAAGCAATACAAGTTGGGCAGTAGAAAGATGAAGGCTAAGCTAAGATCTGAGTCCTTTTCAAGTGAATGTGTCTGAATTTATATGAAAACTTTACAAACTGGTACAAATAGATTTTTTAAAAAACTGACCAAAAGGAAAACTGACAGCTTCTGCCATCTCTACAAAGAGGTCACGATTGAAGAGCTAGCTCAGATTTTACCCCTTGGAGTGTCCTTGGAGTCATAATAGAAAGTGGGTTGTTGTAGGTTTTTGAGGCTATATGACTATGTTCTAGAAGCATTCTCTCCTGACATTTCGCCTGCATCTACTGCAGGCATCCTCAGAGGTTGTGAGATCTGTTGGAAACTAGGAAAATTGGATTTATATATCTGTGGATTTATATATAAATTCGATTTTCCTAGTTTCAAACAGACCTCGCAACCTCCGAGGATGCCTGCCATAGATGTAGATGAAACATCAGGAGAGAATGCTTTTAGAACATGGCCCTACAGCCCCCCAAACCCACAACAACCCAGTCATTCCAGCCATGAAAGCCTTCAACAATACATAATAGAAAGGTTTGAGAATAATCTTGATCCCAGATGCCAGGGTGTAGGAACCTATGATGACCTAAGATACCAGGCCAAACAATATTGGAGAGATTTTTTAAAAACAAATTTTATTAAGTTTTCAAATATCTAAAACACACATTTAAAGACATATTGGAGAGATTGAGTAACTCCAGCAGAGTAACTCATTAGAAGAGTTCTTCCACCTACTACAAGACATCAAGTAAGCACAAGGTGGGGTGGGGCTCAGTATTATTCATCATTTCAAGTATCCGGGAAGGGGGTGTTGGAACATATTCCCAATGGACAATGGGGTCTTAGGATTTCATCCCACAAGGGGGTGGAATTGTTTTCTTTATGAGATGTCCCATTCTAGTCTGTCTTTAAAGGAGATAATTTACTCACGCACAAGAGATAGGATTGTCTCCTTCCATTTCTAGCTCAACCATCTGCTTCATTTCCTATCACACAGGTGGATGTTTTCATCTTCCATTTCAAGGATACCAGCACACTTTTAAAAATGGTTCTTTCCGCGAGATCATCCTCTTTAAATCTCTACTCTCAAGGAGACCTGCATAGTTTTTATAACACTTCTTTCCATGAGATCTGTTCCATTCTCTTTAAACTCCCACTCTTAAGGAGACCAGCACACTTTTAAAAATATTTCTTTCCATGAAGTCCATTTGTTTCCATTTAATAGAGAAAAGGTTAGAGTTGTACATCATCTGGCTGCCTCCATCCTCTGCCACTTAGAATGAGTCTGCTTGTGGATAGAAAAAGCAGGGTATAAATAAACATGATGATGATGATGATGATGATAAGATCTACCCCATCATCTTTAAACCCCCACTCTCAAGAAGACTGATACACTTTTTAGAACACTTCTTTTGATGGGACCCATATATACCACTAATGGAGATAGATGGAGCATTAGCAGAGCACCCACATGAATACCCACACTGAAACATCACAAAGTAAATTGAGAAATCCACCACTTCTCACCCCAAGGAAAATACCCATTTTAAGTGTTTAGGGAGAGGAGTGAAGTTGATACCTGCCTGTCTTCCCTAATCCTCCCATTTCTACACACTCTGGAAACAGAAGCCCATGGACAACCACTGGAAGCAATCCTGTGTCAATTGATATGCTCCACATGATTTTGTCTTTGAATTGTGTAGAAATGGAGGAAAATTACCATCTGATGAGTCCCTTAGTGTAGTGTGAAAGGGCTGAAGCATGATGATAATAAGCTCATAACAACCAGAAGCTATTATTTTGAATTCTGATAATGAGGTCCCCCAGATTTCATCTGACTACCAGCCCCATACACCAGGATTACCTCTGGGGAAAATAAAAACAAATTAACTCCCTTCAATTTGATTTCTACAAGGAGGGTGGTGGACCACCTTCTACTTGAGGTTTTATAAAGAGGTTGCTTACTTAATCACACAGGGCTGCTCGAACAATGTATTCCAGCACTGTGAATGAGTTGGACTATACTTCTCAAGGAGGTCTGCTGAATTTGACAGATTCCCCACAACTGGCTCATCCACATCTGTTTCAAGGCCCCACTGTCCTATTTCACTTCGCCTCCAGGAGAAAAGAGAGGGGCAGTGAGACAAATCTGTCACCCCATACACAGCTCCCTCTCGGCAACACTTTCTCCATCCATCACATGGGGAAAGTGTCGCCCTCGTGGCAAGGCCCCGTGCTGCCTCCATTGGAGTCAGCACAACATAGGAAGCCTCTCATGATTGGGAGAAAGTGCTTAATGACACTTTCACCATGGTTGAGTGAAAAGTGTCAGAATCTTCTCCAGAGGTCACACGACATTTTATAATGTCCAGGATGGAATTCTGTCCATTGGACGGGGTAAATGCATCCTAGGACACTAAATTCACCTCATCTGATGAGGTTGTCAGACTGCTTGTGTGTGTCTGTGGTTTCAAGTTTCCAGTTGAGTTTAGAATTTCATAATTTTCTTATGCAAAGAATAATTATAAGTGGTTTTGACAGTGCCCACCAATAGCTTTTAAAAAAAGGAAAATGAAAGTATGCCTATTTCCTTCTTGCCCCCCACCCCAATGTGCAATAGCCTTAACTGTGCAGAAACACTCCTGGCCATTTCTGAAATCTGACCTTCATATCTGAGTCCGGAAGTACATACAAAATATGAACCCGAATCTGCAACTCAATAAAGACTTAAATTTTTAAAAAAACAAAATATGAACCCGAGATTTCAGAGGAAGTGTAACCACCACACCCTAATCTGCTTTACAATTCACCAGGAGTTGTTGTTTCTCTTTAAGTTTCCATTTGGCTGCCCTCATGCAGTCTGTTACCAGCAGCTGAGATTGGTTCAGTGCAGACATAGATTCCTTGAAATCAGATGGGAAGAAGAGATAGAGTATCATTGGTAATCTCTCCCATTGGTAGGATATAGATGTTAAAAAGCACAGTGAACAAAACCGACCCATAATAGACCTCACAGACCAATGGTCAGGGTGTAAACAAGGGTCCTCCAGTATTGCCTTCTAAGATCAGCTTTCCAGGAAGAGCTGGAATCACCATGGCCAATAGCATCCAAAGTATACATTTTTATAAGTAATTTATAAACGCTTATCTCTTACCACTAGTACAAATCATTGTGGGTAAAAGAGGTATGAAAAAGCAATGATAGGCCTGTAGCAGATTGTTAGGGCCATCCTTTAGTGAAAAGTTAGATTTCCACCGATGCATACTTCTTCTTTTCCTCTAAATACCCTTGTAGAACTGTTACATGACAGTATTTAGAAATACAAGGAGCCATTGAGGGTGATCAGTGATGCATCACAAGAAGGTCCATTTGTTTCCATTTAATAGAGAAAAGGTTAGAGTTGTACATCATCTGGCTGCCTCCATCCTTTGCATTTTAGAACCTGTCTGTTTAATCCAAGTCATGAAGAAGGGGATTTGTATATACCAAACTTGCTTAATTCTCTCTTGAATAGAAAGAAAGAAAAGAAAAAGCAATGTTAATTTCCAACCTGTTACAGAAAAATTAATATACAAAGACTGTGAATAAGAATCTCATTGCAAAGGGCACACAATTTAAGTGGTTAAATGCAATACCATTTTATTTATCTATGGGTGCAAACAGACTAATTAAAAAGACAAAAAGGTCTCTGATTTTATTCCTGTTTTTTCTGGTATTATTTTGGAGAACCATATATGTTCTGCTTATCTCAGAATATTTTCTGTCAGTTTCTGTTATGATCAGAGACTTTTTATGCCAGCTTCCTAAGTCAGTGCATTGTAAATTAGTATAAAATTGAATCCTATGTCACCTAGTTGGAGGAAAACCACAACCCATATAAGAAAGGTTAATTAAAAGTTAATCATAACTAACCCCTTTCAGCTATTCTAAGCACCTTTATCTGAGACTAACACACACTGTTCTCAATGTATAGTAGAGATCTGAGCATTGGAGTATGTATCTGGAGACTAGAGTTTGAATCTAAACTCAACCATGTACTTTGAACGCTGAGAGGAAGGCAGAATTTGCCAAGAAAACCCAATGATCAATTTTCCACAAGTCTGAAAGGACTTTAAGGCACACAACCACACTTTAAGGCAGACAGCAACAGTCACAGCATACATTGTAGGAAGTACAATGAACCAGCATGTTGTGGTGGTTGTGTATAAGACTAGGACAAAAGTATCATTTGTCATTCTGACATTACTCAAGCCCATGCCTTCATCCCACTGTGCCATTAGGAATCCATCCAGATCCAAAAGCCTCCTGGGGTGGACCATCTTAATTGGTCCTCCACCCCTGGAGAAGTTTGGAGTCCCAGTGAATCTGACCAGGTAGTTTTTGGTCCATGACAATAAAATTGTGACAAGTTCCTCCACACCACAATCACCATAACTCCATCCTACACAAAAACAAGTTCCAAAGTGTGTCCAACAACATGGGAAGGGCAAGACACCAAGCATTTGTCTAAGAAAACTTAACATTTCCTCAAGAAGCCTATTTCCCTTCTTCATTCTTTCCATTTTCACTCTAAAGAGGAGGTGAGGCACAGAATCTCCATGACCATGACACCTTAAGCAAAGGTTTCCAATATTGCCAATCAGAATATTACAGATGGAGAAAGTAATAATTTGAGGACTTGTGGTATCCCAAAGACTATAGAGATGGAATTATTATCTGCCGAAGTACTGTTAATTTTGGGATTTTGAAGATGTTCCCTTAAAAATACAGAATAGGTAGAGATAAAGATTGTCTGTGTGATGGTTCCAAATATGGAGAACAATGGGAGAAAAGCTGGGGACATGCACATGTGTTGGGAAGTTCTTACATGAAACTTGATGATTTGGGATCTAATGTCATTATTTGCTTTGCTAGCTACATGATCCCTCGTGCTTCCCACAGCACATGTGATGAGGTCCTAAGGTATGAATCTCTACTCACGAATTCCCAAACCAAACATTCATGGGCACCACAGGATGTAGCCAAAGCTATTACACTGAAATCTTATTGTTATAATTGTGTAGTATGAAAGGCCCTTGCTTTATGCTGCTGTGTGATGCTTTTCTCAAAGTTAAACAACAGAAAGCAAATTGCCTGATCTAAATGAGCCAAGAATAAGCAACATTTTTCATCCCGAAGACTGTGTGCATTGCCATATGTATACAGACAGATAGACAGACAGACATTCACACACCAGAGCTTGGGACAGTGATTTATTAGAGATTACAATTCTCATAATTCCTGAGCAGCACCTCTTTAGTCTGAAAAAGGAACTTTTGGGGATCTGACACACAGGTATATCCATTTAGAAACAACCACTTTTCATCTATGCCTGTCTTTCTCCACCCTTTTCTAAGACACAAACACACTAACTGTAGAACTCTGTCTGCACATTAGCTAAAGGCTCTGCTAAAGGATACGATGGTATCTATGCTCAGCATCCACATTCACATGATGAAAGTGAATGCAGAAAGAGCTGTAATGGGAAGAAAGCAAAGGGGTTTTTTTACCACAGTACTTTGATGGGAGACTGCCAAAGAATAACAGGTGCTGTGGGCTACATTTCAGAAGAAGGAATTGGCAAAACCACCTAGGAAAATCCTATGAAATTCATGGGGTTACCATAAGTCAACAGGCAACTTGAAGGCACACATGCGCGCGCGCGCACACACACACACACACACACAGAAACCCATCAATAGTAAAACTGATGGTGTGGCAGAAGAAGGACTGATATGCAATTAACAATTAGTAAAAGTATTATTTCAGCCCCCTCCCTCGCCCCAACCTCTCTCTCACAATGAATGAAATCGGCAGCATAATAGACAATTGTATTGGAGGTGGGGGTCATCATGCAAGTAGACAGAAAGAAAGAAAAAAGTGTCAGCCGTGTTTCCAAACAGTATGATCGAGATGTGCGAAAAAAGAAGAAAACTGGCAACCGCCACAGCACAGATAACCCAAGCTGCCATTTTCCCCTCTATATAGGAGAAAGAGCAAGAGGAGGGGGAGGAGCCGTCGACAGTGGTGGCAGGCTATTTTAAGGAAGTTATACATATTACTTTTTTCAAGGAATAGTTTTCGATTTGGGGTAGATAGGTTGGTAAGAAAATTGGTGTAGTCACCACGAACAACATTTTTTAAAATTCAGAAGTAACTCAAAATTCTATGTGATTGTTCTTAGGAGCTCTCAAAATCAGCAAGCATCCTGACATGCAGGGAGAAAATACCCATATTTTCTATTGGTGGGGAAGAGATTAAAAAACAGCCATGGAATAGATTCCCAGAATCTTACTGCTGGAGGGAACCATAGCTAAATCCCATTCAACTTGTGAGTAAAGATCTCCAAAGATGGAGAGTCCATCAAGCAACAGTAGAATACATCAAGTGTATTCTACTGTTGAATAAACATCAAAAGTTGCTGTTCTTACTGGAGGAAGGGAGATAACTTGAGAGGAGGCTGCAGCAATTGGTAATTCACTGCTGTGAAGGTTGCAGGTCTGATAAATTGGGTGGTGCTGTTGAGAACATCTCAAGCAATGCAGCAGCAAGCCTTGGCAACATGCAGTACACCATGTTAAAAGCCTTTGGGTCTTCATGCAACCCACAACATAAGGGCTGGCCATTTTTGAAACAGTGTATAGCTGTCTTTCATCCCCCTCACCCTTCATGTTTCAAGGATAGTTTCTTTTGGCATGGAACCCCAAATTCCCCCTATCCAAACCTTCATAGACCTATTTTCATAGACGTGAGGAATAACATTATGGCTCGAGACATGTAGATCCTTTCACTGGAAAGGGTTAGCCAAAGTGAACCTTAAATATCTGATTCTGTGTGTCAGAAACATGATAACTCTTTTGCTAAATCAGTCTGTTAATTGAGGTACACATCTGGTATGACAAATTACAGATAACACAAAAATGTAGATCTGGTGTAAAATCTAAAATAGGTAAGAGAATCATCCTCACTATCACCATCATCAACAATTTATCTCTCTAAAGCAGTGGTTCTCAACCTGTGGGTCCCCAGGTGTTTTGGCCTACAACTCCCAGAAATCCCAGCCAGTTTACCAGCTGTTAGGATTTCTGGGAGTTGAAGGCCAAAACATCTGGGGACCCACAGGTTGAGAACCACTGCTCTAAAGTAACATAACATTCTATGTATTTGTTTTCAGGGCTTCAGAAATCAGCAGGCATCCTGAGAAGGCACCTTTCCAAAGGCTGACTGCTGCTCTCTCCAGTAATATGATTTGGGTGTTTTCATCATTGCTTATTTTATTTCACAACAAACGTGCATTTATCACATGATTGCTTTCCCAATTATAATACAAAATAAAAGGCCCCATCAAATAGTTTAATGGGAGTCAAGGAAAATAGAAGCTTTGTTCATCAAATGATGCAGAAAATAAAATGGCAATGGAAAAAAATCTAGACTGTTGGTGGGGGCACAGGAGCTATTTGTGCAGGATTGTCTAGCTTGGAAAAATGCAGTCCTCTCTCTACACACACATATACACCCTACGTCCCAGTTCAATGCCTTTACATAGGAGTGATTGTAGCATTAGAACAAAGTTCTTTTCATGTTCATAGACTCATGTGGTGAGGGTGGAGTTGCAATCTGCCTAAATATTATTTCTTGTAAGTACCTATTTATTTAAAGCATTAATACTTTATTGTTCAGCAAAAAAGACTCCCAGAATGACCTGAAAAGACATCTTACATGGAAACTACTTTCCATAAGCTTAGCTTACAGTGTTAAGGACTTCATCAGAAGGAGCTGGGAAAAATGGGGGAAAGCAGAGGAAATTGTCTTCTTTATGTGGCATTCCATCTTTAAAGAAGACAGAGAATTTACTTATCCCCATCACACAGATCACCTCTTGCCAATTCAGCCACCCACTTAGAGGAGACAGGAGGCATCGTTCTCAAGACAGACATCACTTCTTTCCATGGGCTCCTTTCTTTTCCAATTTCTTTCCAATTGTCATTCTCAATACTGACAATTTCTTTCCATTGGCTCAGAACAAGAGGCATCATTCTCAATACTGACACTATTTCTTTCCATTGGCTCCCCTGCCTGCCTCCATCAACACAGAGGTGGCACTTGGATGTCCATTTTAGTAACTACTGATTCCCTTGGTATCCATGAATCTGTCTAATCCTGCCTTGAAGCTGTCCAGGCTGACCGCTGTCACAACCTCCTCTGGAAGTGAGTTCCATAACCCAATGACCCTCTGGGTGAAGAAATATTTCCCTTTATTAGTCCTAACTTCTTGGAGCTTTAGGAGTGCCCCAACCTTGTGTTGTGTGACAGAGAAAATATTTTTTCTTTATTCACCTTTTCTATCCCATGCATGATTTTATACACATCAAGTCACCTCTTAAACGCCAGACTAAGGCGTTGCAACCTGATTTCATAAGGGAGCTGCTCCATCCCTTGGATTATTTTTGTCGCCCTTCTTTGTACCTTTTCCAGTTCCGTTATATCCTTCTTAAGGTGCGGGACCAGAATTGTACACAGTACTCCAAATGTGGCTTTTACCATAGATTTGTAGAGAGGCAATACAACATTTGCCGACCTATTTCGATTCCTTCCTGATCATGCCAAGCATAGAATTTGCTTTTTTTCACTGCTGCCGCTGGGTTGACATCTTCATTGAGCTGTCCACCAAAACCCCAAGATCCCTTTCCTGGTTTGTCTCGGAAAGCTTTGACCCCATCAATTGGTAGGTGTAGTTGGGGTTCTTTGCCCCGATGTGCATGACTTTACACTTGTTTAGGTTAAAATGCTCCTTTCCTTTCCCTTCCAATCTACTTACTGTCATGGAAACATCATCCTCAAGACAGACACCACTTCTTTCCATTGACTCCTTTCTTGTTCCTCTCGATTGCCTTACTCTGAAGGAAGAAAAAGGCATTGCTACTACTTCTTTCCATAGACCCCTTTCCTTCCCCTCCCAACCTCCTTATTTTCAATCCTGGAAGTCCAAAAACTTCTCGGCACTACGATTTGGGCAACTTTGATAGATCCCACCCCATGTGCTTTCCCCACTTTCTTCTGTTTCTACATGAATTGAGAGCCCAGAAGATGCTTTCTAACCAGCCCTAGTTCTGCAGATGAAGTAGCACAGACGAGAGATAATAGTCCCTTGCACTGTATGATGGGATCTGTGTTGCTTCGTTGATGAACTGTTGGTGAAGTGTGTGGAAAGAGATCTTGCATGCGATGACATTGTAAGTGTAAGGCATGACCAAAAAAAAAAGGAATAAGGAAGGGGAAGGGGAAAAAAGAAAATTCAGAGCACAGGTCTTTGGAGCTTGCTGGGAAGGCTGCTACCAATTGTAGGGAATCCAAAGAGAGCTGGTTTTTCAACAGCAGAGGTGCATTAGCTTTTCTAAAGGTGAGAAGTGGCGTACCCCAAGGTTCAGTTTTGGGTCCGTTACTTTTTAATTTATTCATTAATGACCTGGATGTAGGAGTAAATTGTGAGGTAGCAAAGTTTGCAGATGACACTAAATTGTTCAGGGTAGTTAAAAATGAAGCTGATTGTAAAGAGCTCCAGAAAGATCTCTCGAAATTGAGTGAATGGGCAACAAAGTGGCAAATGCATTTTAACCTAAACAAGTGTAAAGTCATGCACATCGGGGTAAAGAACCCCAACTACACCTACAAATTGATGGGGTCAAAGCTTTCCGAGACAAACCAGGAAAGGGATCTTGGGGTTTTGGTGGACAGCTCAATGAAGATGTCAACCCAGTGCGCAGCAGCAGTGAAAAAGCAACTTCTATGCTAGGCATGATCAGGAAGGGAATCGAAAATAGGTCGTCAAATGTTGTATTGCCTCTCTACAAATCTATGGTGAGGCCACATCTGGAGTACTGTGTACAATTCTGGTCACCGCACCTCAAGAAGGATATAACGGAACTGGAAAAGGTACAGAAAAGGGCAACAAGAATGATCCAAGGGATGGAGCAGCTCCCTTACGAAATCAGGTTGCAACGCCTTGGTCTTTTCAGCCTTGAAAGACGGCGTTTAGAGGTGACTTGATCGAAGTGTATAAAATCATGCATGGGATAGAAAAGGTGAATAGAGAAAAAATTTTCCTCTGTCACACAACACTAGGACTAGGGGCACTCCCTAAAGCTCCAAGGTAGGAAAGTTAGGACTAATAAAGGGAAATATTCCTTCACCCAGAGGGTCATTGGGTTATGGAACTCACTTCCAGAGGAGGTTTGTGACAGCGGTCAGCCTGGACAGCTTCAAGGCAGGATTAGACAGATTCATGGATACCAAGGGAATCAGTAGCTACTGAAATGGACATCCGAGTGCCACCTCTGTGTTGATGGAGGCAGGCAGGATTTCCCCCGGGTACTGGTTGTGGGGGTTGGGAGCAGGTGAGGGTTTTGCCCTCCTTTCTGCTAGAGATCCCTGTGTACAACTAGTGGGCCACTGTGTGACACAGAATGCTGGACTAGATGGGCTGAGGCCCGATTCAGCATGGCTCTTCTTATGTTCTTATGTTCTTATCTGCTTTCTGAGCTGATGAAAGGGCTGCTGCTAGGTATTTGTTAAATGCTACAAAATCTTCTAATTTAGGCTGAAATCTGGAGATTTTAAGAGAGGACATATGACATTGCTTTACAGTAATTCTCTCCCTCCTGTTCAAACATCTATCAGTGAAGAGAATTAATCAGCTTTACAATGTCAGCTTCAAACAATGCTTTGGCAGATGACAGACATATTAGAAACACTTGAGGAACAGATTATGGTCACCACTGAACCCCTTTTATTATGAAATATATGTTGGGACATAATGAATTTCAGAGACTGGGCTGTATGCCTAAATAAAACTGACTAGTCTCAAGCAGGACACCCAGATAGGCTTTCCCCTTTTTCCCCAGCCCTCATTGTGATAGGGAGAAATTTCAGGACGAGAGCATGGATTTAAAAATCACTGCACACACACTGTTTTCAAATATGTTAAAAACATATCTGGGAAACAACAAACTTCCCTCCATTCAGTGGCGAACTTCAAATATTTAATCTCCAACCATTTAAATAGTATGACTTTTGTTAGATGTGTTTATTATTTGAATTCCATGCTCTGAGCAATTGTGGGAGATGCTTAACAGTGCATGCTTAAAGTCATCCACAGGGAATATCCTAGTACAAAGGGCCTTGGATGCTCCTGACTGAGAACCAATGAATCAACAGGATTTCCCCAAGTTTTGTCTTTCCCTATTTGTCCAGAAATGCAAAATAACTATGTTGTTACCACTGTCTAAAAAAAGAACTTGTGGTTCTCCACTACTAAATTTCTGACAGTAGTGGTATGATAACACTTTGAGACAAACTTGGTGCGTGCTTGATATGTTGCTAGCCCCCTCTTTTAAAGGTAAAAGTAGCAGTGGCAGCAGGAGCAAAAATAAATGGCTTATGAGCACAATTCAAAGTGCTGACTTTAACCTATAAAGCCCTAAACAGTATTGGCCCAGTTTACCTGTCCGAACGTATCTCCCTCTAAGAGCCACCAAGAACGTTAAGATCATCCAGTGAGGCCCTGCTCTCAGTCTCGTCTCCTTCACAGTCATGACTGGTGGGGACGAGAGATTGAGCGTTCTCCGTAGTGGCCCCTCAGCTGTGGAACTCTCTCCCCAATGATATTAGATCCACCCCCTCCCTCCTAACTTTTTGGAAAAGTCTCAAATCCCCTCCCTCCTAACTTTTCGGAAAAACCTCAAATCCTGGTTTGGGGTCAAGTGTTTGTGCAATAAATAGCGCAACTGGGAAAAGAATGTTTTAGTGGACTGCAATGGGCTGATTTGGATTATGTTTTGAACTGGTGAACTGTTTTTAATTGAATGCTTATAATTGATTTAATTGTATTATTTGTAGCTGTGTGTTTTAATGTATTGTTTTTGCCATCTAATGACTGCCTGCTAAAAGCCGTCCTGAGTCCCTCTTCGGAGGTGAGAACGTGTGGTGTTCAAGCCTTCTGTTCCAGTTACTGCCCCCCCCCCCAGCCTAGGGTGGCCTCCCCACTGGGGGGGTGTGTGTGTCAGAGACAGGCACCAGTGATACCAGGGGATCAGGTCCAAGATGAAGCCATTGGACCATGGCTTTTAAAGTACCCGGGGCACAGTGAAAGATGTTATTCCACCCTGCTGCTTTCGGACTCTAACACTGCAATGACTTACAGTGTTGCTAAGTTCTGTGCTGCTGCCCTTAATATCAGACGGGTGATGATTGACATCGTAAGGCAACAATATCCTGTCTTTTAAAATATATTTGTATATTGATTTCTAGTCTGATTTTAAATAACTGTTTACTGGGGAGTTGTCCTTCTCCTCTTAGGGCGCTTGTGCCCGCTTTGTGCTGGTCTGTGACCGTAATAAAGTTTTTTGATTTGATTTGACAGGCACCAGTGATACCAGGGGATCAGGTCCAAGATGAGGATGATGGGTGGCCAGAGGTGGACGCTCCTGCAAATGCAGACCTGTCTTGGGATAATGACTGGTTGCATGGTTATTATCCGGAGGAAGGGGTTAACCATGATTCTATGGAAGTCAGTTTCAAAACAGCTAGTGAGACTTCAGATAACCTTGAGTCCCACGAGAAGTTGCCTCCCGTGCCAGCTGGGGCCCAGAGAAGCGGGGAGGCAACTGTATCCCACAGAGATATGAGTCCAGCTGGGTCCGGTAATGAGGAGGAATTTGATAGAAAGACTTCTATCCATTCTTCAAGGAGAGATTGGAATTTGCAAAGGAGGATTCAGTGGTCCCACAGAAAATAGACCCTATTTAAGGTTGGTTTTGAGAAAAGTCTGATAGACCCGAAGCTACGTTTGGACGAAGCGTTTCTTGGAGCCGGAGTTCCAGATCAAGTCTACCGTGGGGGCTTGGTTTTGCCCTGCTGTACCACGTTCCTTGTTTGGCCGTCGTTACGGTTGCCTTGGACACTAAGTTCCACGTTTGACTGCAGGAGCAGTCGGCCTACGCTTTGGATTGATTACTCCGTTGTGAACTTTTGAAAGAGTTACCTTGGGACTTACTTTTTTATTTACTTTTAATCTTTTGGACTATTCTTTATTCTAAATAAAGCTACTTTACATTGATTGCCTGTGTGTGTGGTCTAGGGGGGTTACATCCCGGATCTGAGGTGCAACAGAACGACAGGTTAGAAATGCCTGAAATAAATAAATAGATAATAAATATATTCATAAACAAATACATATGCAAATACGTAAAGTGTTTTGGATTTCCAGAAAAGGAAATTCTGTTGTACCAGGTGTATGATGTATCACCCATACTTGGTCAATAAGTATCTTTTCAATGTTCTCCACTTCTGCTTGGATATAAATGTTATCTTCTTTATTTTTCCCCTGCCTTTCTTTCAGCATAAGATTCAAGGCTGCTTACAACCATATCAAAACACATTGCAACTTTAAAAAACCCTATTACTAAAAAAAATCAGGGTGTCCCTAAAGTCTTCATACATAGGGGAAAATTAACAAATTCGTTATATTGTATATTATATAATGAACAGGCAACGATGTGAACATAAGAACATAAGAAGAGCCATGCTGAATCGGGCCTCAGCCCATCTAGTCCAGCATTCTGTGTCACACAGTGGCCCACTAGTTGTACACAGGGATCTCTAGCAGAAAGGAGGGCAAAACCCTCACCTGCTCCCGACCCCCCACAACCAGTACCCAGGGAAAATCCTGCCTGCCTCCATCAACACAGAGGTGGCACTTGGATGTCCATTTTAGTAGCTACTGATCTTATGTGATCTTATTTTACACAATACACACAACAATTCAGCACACATCTGGGAGTTAAAGTGGCCATGAAGTCTTGCCCATCCTAGTAGACTTGGGCAATACAAATTGCCACATCTTTCCCAGTTTGTGTGTTCTTCCTCATCAATAACCCTGATTGTGCTTGGCCACATACATCCCAGTTCTCCCAGTTCTCATCTGTGAAAAGCTGGAGGGTATGCAAACAGTGCTGGCACTTGTCAAGCCCGGTGTAGAATCATTTTCTTCTCGGTTATTTGTACTATTGCTTCTCTCTTCTAATGTCTTTTTATTTATTTTTATTTTTATTTAATTATTTTGGGATTTATTAATCACCCATCCCAGAGGGCTCTGGGTGATTTACAGTAAAACACATGTCTGAACAACAGGGGAAAGGGAGCAGCACTTTCCAACCACTTGTGCTCTCCCTCCAAGTGCAAAAGTACAAATTATGGACAGCAAAATTAATGTCCAGGGGTTACTCTGGTCTCTGCTAGTGCTGGCAATAGTGTAAATAGTCGGTGAGAACCTGAAGTCACTATTGTAATCTCCAACACTACCCTAGAGAAATGCACTGTAAAAATTAAATTGTGGCTTCTATCCAGTCATTACAATTTTTGATTCTCACAAAGTTGTGTAGTAGTTGAAAGCGGCTGTCAACATGGATTGTAGCATTGGCAAGAACATCCTTTGGGTGGATCCAGACAGGCCTTTATCCCAGAAGTATCCACGTTAAAAAAATGCAGATTTTCCTGGGGGCCTCTCCACACCAACCCCAGAAAGCGAGTGCTTTCTGGGATGGGTGTCCAGATGTTCTCTCAGGACTAGCCTCTGAAGGCCCTCCCCCCAAGACCCCTTATAGTCCAGTAAACTGGGTATACTGTCTGGGCTGCAGTATTCTGCAGTGCAGAACCAGAAATAGTGGGTTTATCCCATGTCTCCCAAGAAGGCGCAGAATAAACCCAGTATTTAATTAATTCACTACAAAACAGGGTTTCCCTGGTTTGTGGCAAATTAATTTGGGACTGTCCATAACATTGTCTGGACAGCCCCTCCTTTATTGCGGTAGATACTGCAATAAAGGTACTGTCTAGATGGGTCCTTTGAAGGACCCAGGAAGGAGTTAACTGTGAGCTCTGGGGTAGTGATGATAGTGGACAGTAGGCCTGGTTGATCAAGAAAAAAAGGTTCAAAACTTGTTTCAGATGTAGGGGGCACTGGTGCTTCAATTCTGGTAGACTTCCAAGTTGTTGGCTTTTTAAAAAAAGAATTCGGAATGTTTCCAAATTAATTCCGAAATTTCGGAATGGCATCAATAATAACTGGGTTTGAAATAACCGGGTTTGAAAGCCCAGGCCTTCCCTCCGCTTCTGAATGGCCCCATTTGAAAGCCCAGGTCTTCCCTCCGCTTCTGAATGGCCCCGTTTGAAAGCCCAGGTCTTCCCTCCACTTCTGAATGGCGCCATTTGAAAACCCAGGTCTTTCCTCTGCTTCTGAATGGCCTTGTTTGAAAGCCCAGGTCTTCCCTCCACTCCTGAACGGGCCCATTCAGAGGAAAGGCCTGGGCTTTCAAACCACTTCTGAACGGCCCTAACCCTGCCCTTCTCTCGCTGTCTTACCCTCATTGGCTGGTTAAAATCAGGAGGTTGCATGCAAACCATCTGCTTGCCATCAACCAATGAGGGGAGGCAGCTATAGAAGGGTAGAAATGGCATGCAAGCCCATAACGAAGATGTTGGTGGCAGCAGCTTCAAAATGGTGAATCCACTTCCTGGTTGCTGAAATTGCGTCAGTAACAATTCAAAAGTCAAATACTTCCAACTTTAATCCGACTTTTGGAGCGATCCGACGAAACTATCCAGGCCTAGTGGACAGCTGCCTTTGCTTAGGCCTAATTTACTCCAAATAAACTGGGGATTTATGACCAAAGCTTTGGACTGCATAAGATCCAACAGATCTGAAACCTAGTTATGCCAATTGCAGAGGTAGCAGATGAGAGAAATGATAGTAATGGGACATGAAGGGATGACAGAGCTCTCTTGCATCTTTATTAGTCAGGCAGATGAGGAAGTTCAACTGGTGTTGATAACAAACTTCTTTCTATGCAACAATTAAGGATATTGAAGTCAAACACCCTTCCCCTGCATGGAAGTGGAGAAATTATGCAAACTGTTTAGGATCCTGGCTTCCAAATCCTTCAGCTAGTACCCATAGTGGCTGAATGATTTTGGGAGTCTTAGTATCCCAAAAAATGAAATGTTCATGTTCTGTTCATGACTAATGGACTTTGTGCCAATAATGCTCCTGGCCATTTGTAAATAAGCAGATGTGCATCTATTATCATCTTCAGATGATAATAATTCTGTATTAGTACAAAGAGGGTTAAGGGTTTTTGTAAAAGTTGTGTCTCTTGTTATTCTCTTTCTTTCTCTCACTCTATCTTCTCGCACACCGTCCATATACTATGTTCCCACTACATACCCCCCACCCCACCAGTGTAAACAGACAGAGGAGCTCTTGGTCTAATTAGCTGTCTTTAAGGCAGGGCTAAGTGGGCACAGTGGGGGGAAAGTCTTTCTCAGGCCCCTCCAAGCTTCTTGTAGGCCCTGGCAGACAGAGAGGTGAGCGGCCTCCAAGAGGCACAGCAAACTCGCTGACATTATATCCACGGGTTATCATTATCATCTTTTTTTAAGGGAACCTGATCGATCGCTCCTGACCACAATGATGCTTCGGGGCATCTCTAGCACTGCTGGGGAGTGATTGACCATTGGGTATCATTAAAGAAGAAAAGAGGAGAGGGAGGAGGGCTGGAGGGAGGGAGAGAAGGAGAGAATAAGACAGGCAAAGGCGGCACAAATAGAACCGAGCCTTCCTCATGCATTTCTTTCTCTCCCCCCTTCCCCCTTCTCCAGACTTAACTGACCTTTCACTCAGGAGCCAGGTGGAACTGGGAGAGATTTAATTGAACAGATTCCTCAGATGTGTTTGGAGCTTTGGTGATGATGGAAGAGGAGGAGGAGGAGGAGAGGCATCTGAGGAAAGAGGAAGAGGGGGATAAGAGAATGGAAGGAGGAAAGATAAAGGAATTGTCCACAATGAGGGCAACAACAACTTTGTGTGACCTTCAGAGGCTAATTGCTCAACTCTTCCAAGACCTTCCTTGGACCCTTGAATCACACAGGGGATGTGGGATTTGATAAATCCAAAAACATGCCCTCACAGACAACTTCCTCTCCACCCACACTATTCCCTCTAAAGTGGCAAGGCAGCGACTCCCCCGTGACCCATACAGTGCAACCAACAGCTATCCTTGAGTCAAAGGGGATACCTCCTCCCACATCTCTCTCCTTTTTTCTGCATCACCACCACTCTACAGGCAAACACAACAGAGACAACCACATACATCCTCAACAGAGCTGCATTTCGTGGGCCTAGTTCATGTTTACATTCTCAAGTTTTCCTCATTAATCTTAACAAGGAAGCAAGAATAGGAAGAGTGGGAAGGATGCAGGACTGGGTGGGGAGATATCAGCCCGTAGTAAAGAAATTGGCTTAGGGTGAAGTGAGACAAAAGGTGGGAGGCCTTAAAGACAAGGGGAGGAAATAGCTAATTTTGTTTCAACTTGTTTGCCAATTTAGGGTTTTTCTCTTGTTATCTCCAGAAATATGTGGCAGTTCTTCTTGTTAGAGGGAAAATACCCTTGTGAAGCTTTCTATTTATTTAATAAGTAGAACTATGAGACCTATATTTTTGGGGTTGTGGGAAACACAAACATGTGCAGGCTGAGTATTCCTTGGGACCAGAGATGTTTTGGATATCCTTTCAGATTTTTAAATACCTGTATTTGCATATATGTACCTATAAGGCCCCCTGGTGGCGGAGTGGGTTAAACCGCTGAGCTGCTGAACTTGCTGACTGAAAGGCTGGTGGTTCAAATTTGGGGGAGTGGGGTGAGCTCCTGCTGTTAGCCCCAGCTTCTGCCAACCTAACAATTTGAAAACGTGCAAATGTGAGTAGATCAATAGGTACTGCTTCTGCAGGAAGGTAATGACACTTTATGCAACCATGTTGGCCACATGGCCTTGGGGGTGTCTATGGACAATTCCTACTCTTTGACTTAGAAATTGAGATGAGCACCAACCCCCAGAGTTGGACATGACTAGACTTAATATCAGGGAAAACCTTTATGTTTACCTTGCCTAAGGCGCAAGGTAAAGGTAAAGATATCTTGAAGATAGGACCCAAGTCTAAATACAAAATGCACCCATGTTTTATGCACACCTTATAACATAGCCTTAAAGTAAATAATATACATCATATTTTAAAAATAATTGTGTGCATGAAACAAAAATGTGTTTACTTTGAATTATCAGAAAGCAAAGATATCAGTATTGCAGCCATGCAGGTGGACAATTTTGTAGTACTTCAGATTTTGGAATTTGGATGAAGAATAGCTGTGGAAACATTTAACTATTTGGAAGAGGTAAGCAAAATTGAGAGATGTACAATGCCTGAGCAAGGTAACTAAAATTCTGACAGAAGGAAGTTGTGTGTATGTATGTAATGCATCTTGCTATTACAGGGAAGGGAACACTATTCTGAGAGATGGAAAACATGAAGAATGTTTCTCGTCACTTGCTGTATGTTAAACCTGCTAGACATAACCACAGAACATACACATATGTGTAATATGTATTTAAAGAAACTAGCATCCTTAAACCTGAAGCATATGGAATTCCTGTAAAAACAAATGAAAAAATCACTCTGAAGTCCCTTAAGCACTCCTTCCTTGGTACCCAATCTTTGTTGACTTTGAAGTTTTGTGTGTTCCCAAATTTTGCTGCTCTTCCCTCTTAAACTACTCTCTTTCTTTTCTTGTAATTCTAATTTCATTTGTCTTCCTTTTCCATTTTAGTCTCTCTCCTTTTTTTTGAACATAAGTAAAATGCAGTGAATGAATCTCAGCTGACTTAAATGGGTGACAAGGGAGAATAGAAGAAGGAAATTCATCCCTTCTTGTCTTTGAGAGCAATTTAATTAGACCCAGGCCCCTTATGAGTGCGTAAAGGAAGGACAAGGGGGTAAGGTTTTTTTCCTTCTAAAGGCAAATGCGGCCTTGGACACACATTCAGAGAGAAAGGATTCTTAAAGGATCATGTAAGAAGATCAACAGATAAGCAGTTAATTTTGTCTACTTAGGAACCAAATGAGCGACTGGTCTCTCCCTGGAATACCGGAGTTGCTGGGTACTTGGATAGATATGGAGGAAAAGAGAGAGAGAATGGATCACACAAAGAGATCATGGGGGTATTTTACTATTAATACTGATGGCTAAAATTAAAGATTTATGCAACTTGATAGGATATCACAATTGTATGTGTGTGTACATCTATATCAGTATCTGTATACATATATAGGCATATTGATTCCTTCCTCCCCTTACACAGCTCAGTTATTTCAAGAATTTTCATCAGAGGAAACCCATTTTTAAACTAATTGGAGTCTGTGGAGAGGAAACCTCATTTTTGGTTGCAATGAATTTTCCTGAAAATGTCATTTAATTTGGGAAATATGACGGATCTGCCTGATTTCTTGATAAGAAATGAAATGAGCCGTTGTCCTTCAGGATATTGTAGGCTTCAAATGTATGTGTGTGTTTGATTTTATGGTGAATGCCATTAGACTGAAGCAGCCTACTTTGGAAAGAGAAGCCTGTCAGTCTTAAGGAAAAACTGAAAGCAGACCGAGGCCTCGCACTCCACAGGCTCCACAATTTGAGTTGGCATTCAGCAATGAGATATACTTTTTCCTCCCCAGTAATATTTACAAACAGTAACTTGCAGCAAGTATCAACATGATCAAAAGAGTAGACACAAACATATTCTGCCTTCAGCACTTTCAAAACTGGTAATTTTCTTTCTTTTTGGTGATGTAAAAGAAATGATGGGGGTCTAATGAAACACATTTCTATGATCTGATCTTTTAAGACTCAGTAAGTGGCCATTTCAAATTTGTGCATTGTAACATCTTGGAAATATTCTAAAGCTATAAGACAAATCAGAAAAGAGACAACGTGATTTAATGAGGAGACATGGGTTGACATTCTTATTCAGTCATGAAACCCACTGGAAGACCTTAGGCAAGTCACACTCTCTCAACTTCAGAGAAAAGCCATTGTAACCCCCATCCGTGAACAAATCTTACCAAGAAAACTCCTTGATTGGTTGGCCTTAAGGTCACCATAAATTGAAAATGACATAAGGGCATATAACTATAACAAGCCACTGCTTATCTTTGTGACCACATCTCCCTCTATGAACCGGTGTGAGTGCTAAGATCTGCCGGGGAGGTCCTTCTCTCGCTCCCACCTCCATCAAAAACATGGTTGGTGGGGACGAGAGAGAGGGCCTTCTCAGTGGTGCCCCCCCCCGGGGCTCTGGAACTCTCTCCCCAGGAAGATTAGATTAGCCCCCACCTTGTCTACCTTCCGGAAACATTTGAAGACTGAGATGTTCCAATGCACCTTTGAATAATGGTTTAGCCACTAATTAAGTCTGCCTAGCCCTAATCTTTTGGTTGAATCTCCAGCACTTTATTCCCAGCCCCAGCCTTACAGTTTGTGTTGGTTTGTATGTTGGATTCTAGATTAGGGATGCTCAATTTGTACAACCCCTATTAGAGGATTATTTGGTGAGAACACACAAAGCCTTCTCAAGGCCCTAAAACCCAGAAGAAACCAGGATAAAAGGGGTGGTGGCCGAAAAATGTGCATATTTGAAGGACTCTATATTCCTGCAGTCAAGGAAAACATTTCATTCCTATATTACTGGTGTTGACTGTTCTCATGCATGTGCATGTTTTAATTCCTGAAACAGTTGATGAGAGCTGTAAACAAATAGAGCCACGGACACACAGGTAGCTAAATGGAAGCACAAATGGAAAGCAGTTACAATGAGAACTCTCTGCAAGTATTCTTTTGCTCTGATCTTTATGAAATTAAACAGAGCTTGAATTTACAGTAGACTGAAGAATGATAATAAGAAATCTGCTTGTGTGTACATTTAGATATCTGCATGAACGCATATGAGGTCCAACATGTCTCAGAGAGTCCATTTTTTAAAAAGTAAACTTGCAATTGATGTCCCCCTTCCATCTGGTGGATTTCTAAAATCCACTGCAAATGAAGGTGTTAAGACGACAGGGAACCATTTACCAGGACTGACAGGTCTGTGTTTGGACTTGCTGTCAGATACTGCGATATTGTGCCCAACTTCTTTGTCTAAAGAACCACAGTGGTTCTTCCAGGCTTTAGAGAACCCTTCCGTAAAAAGACAAACTGGTCCTCTCTTTTCACCAGCAGGTAAAGGACTTTCATTTCAGGATTGATTGCAGGGTTTCTTTTTTTAATGGAGTGTATGTGTAACATTTATTTCTTGCTTGCTGTGCTTCTAAATGCTTCTATATCTATAGACTTAATGGTGTTTTAATAAGGTGATTTGTTTAATTGTGCTTTCACATTTTTATCATGAGGTTTTTAGCTTTGTTTTAGCATTGTTGTAAAGACATCTTGCATCTCATGTCAGGGGGGAAAAGATAATAAATGAATGAACAAATAATCTGAATAACCATATGGAGATCTGCATATATGCATAAAAACATCACCAGTGTCCTCAGAGTGTTCCCAGCCATCTATTTCGCAGGAAAAGACAACAATGAACAAGGTAGGTACTTTTGAGACTCTCTAGCTTTTAAAGGCATCAGATCCCATCTCACTTTGGAAGCTAAGCAGTCAAACTTGGTTTGTACTTTGATGGGAGACTGCCAAGAAATACTAGATGTTATAGTCCAGACCTGGGCCCGCAGGCTGCATGTGGCCCACCGGTCAATTCTGACTGGCCCACATAAGGGCCCCGGCAGGCAGGCGGGCAAGCAAGCAGAGCAGCCAATGGAGGGAAAGGGAGAGGGGAGAAGAGGAGGCCAGGAGCAAGCACCGCTGCAGAGCATGCTTTCGCTCTCCTCCTCCCTTCCCTTCCGCCTCGCACGGTCCCCCCTACCTTGTGCTCTCCCTCCCTCTTCTGCCTCACGCTATTTCCCCCCTCCCCTCTCTTTAGCAAAGCAAGCGGCTTTGAGGCAGGGAAGGGAGGCTGCACCATGAGGCGGAGGTCCTGGAGCGCTTCCTGACTGCCCTCCTTGCTAGCCGCCGCCTACCGGCACGGCGTGACTTCTTCATGTAAATAGTTTGCTGGATTTCAGGATGCTCTTTGATTGTGGGTTAACTATAAATTCCAGCAACTACAATTCCCAATTGTCAACCTCTATTTTTCCCAAACTCCACCAGTGTTCACATTTGGGCATATTCAGTATTTGTCCCAAGTTTGGTCCGGATCCAACATTGTTTGAGTCCACAGTGTTCTCTGGATGTTGGTGAACTACAACTCCCAAACTCAAGGTCAATGCCTACCAAACCCTTCTAGTGTTTTCTATTGGTCATGGAGTCCTGTGTGCCATGTTTGGTTTAGTTCCACCATTGGTGGAGTTGAGAATGCTCTTTGATTGCAGGTGAATTATAACTCCCAGAAACTACAACTCCCAAATGACAAAATCAATTTTTGAGTGATGGTCACTCCTTGGGTTAGTAGGTGTCTTGTGGCAGCAATTTGTCCAGTAGTTTTTGAGTTATGTTAATCTCACAAATGAACATTATATTTATATAATGTATAAATTGTTCTCAAGAGTCTGGAGAACAAGCCCTATGGGGAGGTGGGCTTCAAGAGCTGGGCATGACGAAGAGAAGGCCGAGAGGAGACATGATGGCCATGGATAAATATGTGAGAGGAAGTCATGAGGAGCAGGGAGCAAGCTTGTTTTCTGCTGCCCTGGAGACTAGGACACAGAACAATGGCTTCAAACTACAAGAAAAGAGATTCCACCTGAACATTAGGAAGAACTTCCTGACTGTGAGAGCTGTTCAGCAGTGGAACTCTCTGCCCCGGAGTGTGGTGGAGGTTCCTTCTTTGGGGGCTTTTAAACAGAGGCTGGATGGCCATCTGTCAGGGGTGCTTCGCATCTCCACCTCTGACATTCAACCTGACTTTGATGCGCTTGTTAAAGACCAACAGGGACTTGATTTCTCTCACTAAATAAGAAAAAAATAACTGAATAGCACCAAATGAGGTGATTAAACCAAAAATGTAGGCAATGTTTTTAATATGTCTGTAGAAAACCAAGAACCTCTTTCCAGGAATAAGTGAAACTCAAAATGTGCTTTGAAGCAAATGTGACTGAAAATGATCATTAGTATAATAATTAATCATAAATGATACTAACGTTCACATTTTGTTAACCATTGTTTTGTAAAATTTTAGTGAATAAATGTCATTTTTCCTATGACAACCTTTCTTTTTCATTGCTCATAACATATACTCTTATCAGTCTTATTAATATATCAAAAACGCAATTTAGTGCCTTTTTTGTTACAACAGAAGCCCAGTAAATGCCAAGCCAGGAGAAGAATCAAACAAAGAGTTTATCGTCCACAATAACTTAAATTCACAAAGGCTTAAATTCAGCCCAACTATAACCAAAAAAAGTCAGCAAAAAAACCCCCCAAAACAAACAACTTACGCCAAACGCAGATCTTCCTGGCGTTTGAAGCGCATTAGCACTCCAAGCGCCTCAATAGATGTTGAATAGTGCACAGAAGAAGCTGGAATCCAAAGACGTCGTCGTGAGCCGGTCCACGTCATACACGAGGGCTGAAGACACAGGCAAAGTCAGGAGGCGGTTCCGAAGGTCGACACAAAGAGGCAATCACAGCAACACATCCAAAAGGGAGAAGGCAGGCAGAGAAACGTGAAGACAGTCCAAGGGTCCCAAAACCAGAGCTAATGCATGGAGATAGCACATAACGTAGACCCTGCAATGTCCCCACCTTCCAGCCCCCCTTCCTATACAATACCCCATCTTCAAAGGCAGGCTGCGTCTCTCACTCATAGGAGCTTGTAGAATTTCAAACCATGCCACAAGCAAAGTCAGGCAGCCGCAACTAAACACAAAAAGCATAACATTGAGGATCCCTTTGACTCACCCATCATCCCCAACTGGAGTGCCAGTTGCAGAAAGCAGCAAAGCCCATAACTCACGTATATCAGGATCCAGGAATACAGGATACAAAAGTGAAGAAGTCCCAAAAACCCAAGGCAACACCTTGCTAGCCACAAGGAAAACCCCTCAAAAGCTCACCTTATATTAGTCCTCAGCTCCACCCGAATCAGATTACTCCCCACTTGCATCAGCTGCAGCCCTAGACCCACTTGCAGCCTCTTGCCCAGCCCTCCAACTTTTCCACATTCTATCAATACTTAGATCACCCCAATCCTCTGGATACCCTGAAGGTCAGTCATTGTCATCTGAGAACCCCATGAAAGTGTCACTGCTTGTAGGCTCATTACAGATATCCTGAATTTCTCTCACTTGAGTCCAATCTATGTCAGTATCACTTTCCTCTGACATGCTTCCCATATCTTGGCTTCCCTCTTCCCCAGGGAAGCCTTCAAAGGACTCATCCTTTGTGGACTCCATGAGTATTTGCCTGATTCATTTGCATTGCAAAAGATCTTCCTCACTGCGCTCCCGAGGAAGCCTTTCCCCCCTTCTTTGAGCTACAGAATCAGCATCATCTGTCCCAGCCTCTTCCAAGCCAGAATTAGATGCTGGAGAAACAGCCCCACCTTGCTCTCTACTACCAGTAGTAGCTGAAACTCCAGACCCAAACCTAACATTTTTATTATTATTAAAGAAATTCAATTGATATTATGTAGAACGTAGTTCAGCTTTTAAGTGCGGGCCTCCATAATATTTTTTGGTTCTCGTGTGGCCCCATGGAAAAAATAATTGCCCAACCCTGTCATAGACTATATTTCAGAGAAAGGAACTGGCAAACTCATCTCTGTGTTGTCACGATGCACGGACTTGACCGGCCCCTTAATCACACACACAGAGACGGACTGAAGGCTAACTACTTTATTGAATATAAAAACAGTTCAAAGGGTATATTGTCCATAAGAATAGCAAAGTAATCCAAAAGGCTTGAAGCAATCAATGTCCAAAACAGCTCGGCAAGGTAATCCAAAGGCTTAAGCAGGGCTCCGCGCAACAATGCGGATTTAGGAACAAGGCAAGGTAAATGCAAGGCAAGACTTGGTGGCCACTAGCCAACTTAGCTCCGTGGACCCACTTCGCTACACGTCTGCTCAGAAGAGACGTGGCCGAAGCACTGGGGATTCGTTCCCACGGATCCTATACTTAATCTTTCGGCCGAGGTCCCCAACGCTCTAGGCTTTGTCGTCTCCAATCTCTGCTGACGGACCTCGGCCTTTCTAGGCTGTGGTACCATCCCCTACTCCTGGACTCAATGTTACTTCTCCTATCAAAAGTTCGGCCTTGTCTCTCAGCAGCTGGGTCCCTATCTCCATGAGAGCTCTCCTCCCTAGAATCTTCCCAGCCGCTTTCTTCCATGTTTTCACTCAGAAGCTCCTGTGAACCTCTCCCACCCAGATGCTCATAACTTCCACTATCACTGCTTTCCATTTGCACCTGGTTATCATCTATGTCTGCATAGGGATCAAGCCAACTTTCATCCCAAGCCAAGCTTTCAGTGGGAGAGAGGCCCAGTGATGGGAAACGCTCCTTCAGGTAACCCTTCCAAATCCTCTTCAGAATCTATCTCTGCTGGTGCAGGCCCTAATGCTAATGGCACCCCCGGTGCTGTTCCCTGGTCCCCAGGCACAAACGAGAACTGCTGTGCTACACTATCCCCCCTCAGGGCCCCTCCGAGGCCTCCTCGAGGCTTGGGTTTGTCAGGGTACTTGCGGTGAAACCGAGCAACAATGTCCGGGGCGTGAACATCTCGAGCCGGCGTCCAGGAACGCTCTTCCGGCCCAAAGCCTTTCCAGTCAATCAAATACTGCAACTTCCGGTATCTGATGCGCACCCCAGATGTCCTGCACCTCAAAAACCTCCTCGCCGTCACGCATCACCGGGGGAGGGGCGGCTGCGTCACATCAGGCCGCACCCCCTTCGCCGGGCGGAGCAAAGAACGGTGAAACACAGGGTGGATCTTCATGTCCGCAGGGAGTTGTAGTTTGAAAGCCACAGGCCCCACCTTCTCCAACACCTTGTAAGGGCCCAAAAACCTCGCATCCAACTTGCGGCTAGGCCTCTGCGTGGGTAGGTTCTTGGTAGACAGCCAAACGGTATCCCCCACCAGGATCTCAGGGCCCTCCTGGCGCCGCCGATCAGCCATCCGCTTGTAATCCGCCTTGGCCTGGTCCAATTGAGTACGTAGCAAATCCTGAAGCGCTGTGAGCTCCCGAAGCCAATCTTCTGCCGCCGGCACTTCCCCAGACGGGTCTACCGGAGGGTAGAACCGAGGATGGTGTCCATAGTTAGCAAAGAAAGGAGTCTCCTTGATGGATTCCTGCGTCGCATTGTTGTAGGCAAACTCCGCCAAAGACAACAAGGACACCCAGTTGTTTTGCTGATAGTTGACATAGCACCGTAGATACTGTTCCAAGGTGGCGTTAACCCTTTCGGTTTGCCTGTCGGACTGGGGGTGATGAGCCGTGGACATCCGCACATCAATCCCCAGCAGCTTCTGGACAGCCTTCCAGAACTGGGAAGTGAATTGGGTGCCGCGGTCCGTCACCAAACTCTGTGGAAGTCCATGCAACCGAAACACATGTTGCACAAACATATCAGCAGTCTCTTTGGCAGTAGGCACCCCCACACAGGGAATGAAGTGTCCCATCTTGGTGAAACAGTCCACCACGACCAGGATCGTGGTGAAACCCTTGGACTTGGGCAGGTCGGTGATGAAATCGGCCGAAATCATCTTCCAGGGAGCGGAAGGGGTCGGAAGTGGCTGGAGCAAACCGGCCGGCTTGCCCCCCTGGTTCTTGGCCCGCTGACACACAGGGCACGAGCCCACATAGTCCTCCACATCCCTCCGCACTTTAAGCCACCAAAAATCCCGTAACACCAACTGAAGGGTCTTGAACAGCCCAAAATGACCTGCGGCCCGGCTATCGTGGCAAAGTTTGAGAATGTCCGCCCGCTCGGGCCCAGGGGAAACATAGACAGAGTCACGGTGGTAGAGCACCCCGTTCTTTACCTGGAAAGGGGCTTGTACCCCTTTGGTCAGCTGCTCTTGCACCCAAGGGTCAGTCCGTTGGCGCGCCTGGACCCGATCACTCAGAGGTCTCTTGTCCCCAGGGGCCGGCGGGGCCACTGGAGGGTTCACAGGGGCCGCCCGAGCAGCCGCAAAGTTCTCCGCTTTCAGCAGACGGGCCTCGGAAAGCCCCTCTCCGCCACGAACATACTCCGGCTTCCGGGACAGAGCATCAGCTTGCTTGGTCTGCTTGGGGGTCACATAGTGGATGCGGAAATTGAATCGCTCAAAGAACAGGGACCATCTCTGTTGCCTCTGGTTCAATTTGCGCTGGGTCTTCAAGTGCTCCAAATTCCGGTGGTCAGTGTGAACTTCCACCGGGAATTTGGCCCCTTCAAGGAGGTGTCGCCAAACTTCAAATGCGACCTTGATGGCCAGGAGCTCCTTCTCCCAAATGGTATAGTTCTTTTCCGGAGCCGTCAGCTGCCGGGAGTAATAGGCACAGGGCAACAAGTCCGTCCCCTGTGGCTGTAGCAGGATCGCTCCCACCGCTACATCCGAAGCGTCAGCCTGCACAATGAAAGGGGTGCGGGGGTTGGGGTGCTGCAGAAGCGGCTGGGTGGTGAACAGCTGCTTTAACTTGCGGAAACCCACGTCCGCCTCCGGTGTCCACCGGAACGGCACCTTTCCCCGCAGGCACTGGGTGATAGGATCAGCCCACTTGGCAAAGTCAGGAATGAACTTTCTGTAGTAGTTGGCAAAGCCCAGGAATCTTTGAATGTCTTTCTTGCTGGCTGGAGCCGTCCAGTCAGCCACAGCTTGGACCTTGGTGTCATCCATGGCAATGCCCGTAGGTGAGATACGGTAGCCCAGAAAGTCCACCTCACGCAGATCAAAAGCACATTTCTCCAGCTTAGCATAGAGCCCGTGGGCCCTCAGTCTCTGGAGCACTTCCTTGACATGGAGGTCGTGGGTCGCCTGGTCCGGAGAAAAAATCAGCAGGTCGTCAAGATAGACTGCCAGATAACGATCCAACAGGTCTCGGAAAATGTCATTCATGAAATGTTGGAAACAGGCTGGGGCGTTGCACAAACCGAATCCCATCACCAGGTATTCGAAACTTCCCCACTTGGTCTGGAACGCCGTCTTCCATTCGTCGCCCTGATGAATCCGCACCAGATTGTAAGCACCCCTCAAGTCCAGTTTAGTGAAAACCTTGGCTCCCCGCATCCGCTCCAAAGCTCGGGGATCAGGGGTAGGGGGTAGCGGTTCGAATCGTGATCTTGTTGAGCTCCCGATAGTCATTACAGAGCCGCAGTTCCCCGAATTTCTTCTTGACAAAAGAATGGGTGCCCGGCCGGGGACTGAGAAGGCCGAATGAAGCCCTTCCGCAGATTCTCATCCAGGAACTCTCGGAGAGCCTGTTGCTCTGGTTCCGAGAGAGGGTAGAGTCTCCCCCGCGGGATAGGGCCCCGGTTCTTCAATTCAATGGGGCACAATCGTACTGGCATCCCAAAACCGTACTTTTTGGGCAGTGGCAATTTTCCACCTCCTGCCTGGCCTTCTCACTGAATTAACTGTCTCTTGGCCCAGGAGATCTGTGGATCATGGAGTGAGAGCCACACAATGCCCAGGACGATAGGGAAATCTGGTAACTTGGTCAAAAGAAAGGAAATGTCCTCTTTGTGGGAACTGGTCCACATCTTGGTAGGGGCTGTATAGTGAGTCACAGCTCCGGTTTTTAAAGTTCTCCCATCAATAGTCTGCACACCCTTTGGCTCTTGGAGTTCAAGAAATTGTAATCCAGCAGACTTGGCGTAGTCTGCATCGATGAAGTTGTTGGTAGCCCCTGAGTCGATCATGGCATGGACCATCATCGGCCCCTTCTCTGGCGACCACAGGCTGACCATCACTAAGAACAGTTGTCCAGTCTTGGGTTCAGGGGGAAGATGAGCGACGTCGGCCGAGTGAGCGAACCATCTAACACCCGGCCGGCCCTTCCCCGTCGCCTGGATTGCTTCTTCAGCCTCTGGAGCCCCTCCGAGGCGGCTGAAGCTCGAGGAGTCTTCCCCGCGGCTTCTGGGGGCATTCTCTAGAAAAATGTCCAGCTCCTCCGCAATACCAGCACAGATTTAAACATTGACGGTGTGCTTTTTCTGCCGAATCCACCTTAGGGCGCACCGTCCCAAGCTGCATGGGCTCCGGCTCATCCATGGGTTGGGGAGTCGGGGCAAACTGACGGGGCAAGAACTGGCTGGCCCCTGACTCCTTCCTCGCCACCGGTTTTTCCACTGCCCCTTTGTCCCAACGCCTCCGGGTCTGCAATCCTGCTTCCACTCGTAAGCTCAAGGTGATTGCCGCCTCCAGGTCCGCGGGACGGCCATGCCCTCTCAGCATCTCCTGTTGCATCTCTGATGACAACCCTTTGATGTACTGGTAACGGAGGGCAGAGGGGTTCCAATCCACCTGGGCAGCCAGCACACGGAAACGGGAAATATACTGGGACAAGGACATGTCCCTCATTGATAGCCGGTCCAAATCCCGCTCGGCTAACTCCGCATTCACGGGGGCTCCCCAAGTCGCCTTGATGGCGTTTAGAAAGTCTCTCAACGTGGCCACCTGGGGGGATCTGGCCCGGAGCAACGTAGTCGCCCATGCTGCCGCCGTTCCTTCCAACAAGTTGTAGACAAAGCCCACCTGGGCCCGATCGTTGGCAAACTCGTTGGGCCGCAGCTCCAGGTACATGTCCACTTGGCCGATGAACACCTCGACTTGAGCCGGGTTGCCTCCGAATCGGGCAGGCGTGGATACTCCGGGGTGCCGTCCGGCCCTGGTTCTTAGCTCCCCCAGTTCTTGCTGCATCTCGGCCACTTGGGCATCCGACGATAGAGTCATGGCGGCCACGTTCATTGGGCGCTTCTTGCGGCGTCCCGTGATGTGATAAGGGGTTCTTGGAGTGCTTCGGCCAACTGTCACAATGCACGGACTTGACCGGCCCCTTAATCACACACACAGAGACGGACTGAAGGCTAACTACTTTATTGAATATAAAAACAGTTCAAAAGGTATATTGTCCATAAGAATAGCAAAGTAATCCAAAAGGCTTGAAGCAATCAATGTCCAAAACAGCTTGGCAAGGTAATCCAAAGGCTTAAGCAGGGCTCCGCGCAACAATGCGGATTCAGGAACAAGGCAAGGTAAATGCAAGGCAAGACTTGGTGGCCACTAGCCAACTTAGCTCCGTGGACCCACTTCGCTACACGTCTGCTCAGAAGAGACGTGGCCGAAGCACTGGGGATTCGTTCCCACGGATCCTATACTTAATCTTTCGGCCGAGGTCCCCGACGCTCTAGGCTTCGTCGTCTCCAATCTCTGCTGACGGACCTCGGCCTGTCTAGGCTGTGGTACCATCCCCTTCTCCTGGACTCAATGTTACTTCTCCTATCAAAGGTTCGGCCTTGTCTCTCAGCAGCTGGGTCCCTATCTCCATGAGAGCTCTCCTCCCTAGAATCTTCCCAGCCGCTTTCTTCCATGTTTTCACTCAGAAGCTCCTGTGAACCTCTCCCACCCAGATGTTCATAACTTCCACTATCACTGCTTTCCATTTGCACCTGGTTATCATCTATGTCTGCATAGGGGTCAAGCCAACTTTCATCCCAAGCAAAGCTGTCAGGGGGGGAGAGGGCCCAGTGATGGGAAACGCACCTTCAGGTAACCCTTCCAAATCCTCTTCAGAATCTATCTCTGCTGGTGCAGGCCCTAATGCTAATGTCACCCCGGTGCTGTTCCCTGGTCCCCAGGCACAAACGAGAACTGCTGTGCTACATGTGTATACATTGCTTAATAAATCCCTATAAAATTCATAGGGTTGCCATTGGTTGACAGGTGACTTGAATATATACACGCATACAAAGTGAAAAGTTTGGAGTTCATTGGATGATGGTTACAATGTTTATTTCTCACAAAAAAACAGAAAACACTTTGAAACATACAACCAAATGCTGTAGGTTAAACAGCTAGGAGTAAAAACATGTCCTGTTCTTAAGCCTTTTGAAGACTTTTCCAAGCTTCTATCCAGCACCGTATACAAGATATCATGGATTTCATGAAGCTCTGCTACCCGCTAGCCTTACAGTAATAAATAAATGCAGACAGTAGCATCTCTCATTACAGTATCTTGGTAGGTTGTTGCTGCTTTGTATTTGTGTTGTACCAAGCTGAAAAGTGGATTTGGGATAATAATATCTAAAGCACATTTATCTTTCTTATTTTATTCATACCTCCTGCTTCATCCTACCTTATCTTTAAGCCCTTCAGTGCTATCCAACATGCTGGTTGTTTCCCAAAAGAAAAGCAAATGGGTGAAATATGCTAAGGGAATTTTCTGAATCCATTTTTGGTTACCAACTGTGCCAAGATAAATGAATTAACCTTAGCATCTGAACAGTGAGCAATGCCTCCATGTTCTCCATGCATTGAAAGTGCTGAATTATCTACCAAAACACTAAATTGGACACTTAGGGGGAAAAGTACATTTTCTAGCCTAAAACAGATGGCTAGAGAATTAAAAACCGCTTTCATGTTCAATGCACATCTCTTGGAATACCCATGTTGTTCATGATAGCAAAGCAAATTGGGACAGAACCAAGTTTGGATAAGAAATCTGAATGGTGCTTTGCACAGTCTGTTTGGTTTGCAGGTGTCAGGTGCATTAAATCTTCCACACAAGACATTTGAGAAATGTTCGCTCTATTCTGACAGTAGATGGAGAAGACCAGGGAGAATGCGTGCCTTGGTATTCTAGGTTGACAACTGATAAGAAGAGAAGACTTGCTTGACCAAATGCCAGGAACAATAGAAGAAAACCTGTTTCCCCTCAATGCAGTTATATCTCTTTATCAGTAGGCTCGTGGACTCATTGAGATGGGAAAAGCTGCATCTTGTCCAGCTCCATCTATTCCAGCTAGTCTTCAATGATATCATGGGGAACGTTCTCAAACACTTTATTGAAATCAAGATCTGCTACATCCACAGCAGTGTCCTAAGCTGTCAAATTTGCAGTTCTATCAAAATTGGAGATAAGATTAGTTCAGCATCTCTTGGTTCTGGTAAACCATGCTGGCTCTTATTTATTACATACTAGCTGAGGACCCGGCGGTGCCCAGGTTATTTGAGGAAGGCATTGTGTGACAAGGTTGATCTATATCAGTTGTTCATTTGGCTCACAGTGGATTCAGGAAGTGAGTGAAGATACTTCAAGTCCCATAATCCATGGTCCATCCTCCTCCAAATTGCACCAGGATGTAGGGGGTTCTGTGTGCCAAATTTGGTCTTGATCAGTCATTGGATGAGGGTTGCAGCAGTCTCAGGAAGTGAGTGGAGGTACTTCAAGTCCCATCATCCATGGTCCATCCTCCTGAAAACTGCACCAGGGTGTAGAGTGGGTCATGGGGCTCTATGTGCCAAGTTTGGTCTTGATCAGTCATTGGATGAGAGTCGCAGTGGTCTCAGGAAGTGAGTAAAGGTACTGCAAGTCCCATCATCCATCATCCGTCCTCCCCCAAACTGCACCAGAATGTTGAGTAGGTCATGGGGGCACTATTTGCCAAGTTTTGTCTTTATTGGTAATTGGATGAGTGCCGCTGTGGTCTCAGGGAGTGGAGGTACTTCAAGTACCATCATCCATGGTCCATCCTACTCGAAACTGTACCGGCATGTTGTCTGGGTCATGGGAGCTCAGTGTGCCAAGTTTGGTCTTGATCAGTCATTGGACGAGGGTTGCAGCGGTCTCAGGAAGTGAGTGGAGGTACTTCAAGTCCCATCAGCCATGGCCCACCCTCCTCCAAAATGCAGTAGGATGTAGAGTGGGTCATGGGGGCTCTCTGTGGCAAGTTTGGTCTTTATCGGTCTTTGTTGGGGGGGGGGCATAGTGGTCTCTGGGAACAGAAGGGTTGGAATGTACTCCAAGTCCCATCATCCATGTCCGTGTGCCCCCGAACCCCACCATGATGCGAAGGCCAACTGTCTCTGTGAGGAGCAGTTTAAAGCAGACTACTTGCAAATAAGAAAATAAGGAGCACTGGTAAGTTCCTGGGTAAATTTGTTGTTTAGCTTCTAGTATCAGCTGCTAGAAGGTAGTTTTTAGCAGCAGCTAAAAGAGGTTCTTTTCCCCTTCCAAATTGCCTTAAGCACATTCCTTGAAAGGGTGGGGCTTGCTACAGCAGCCCTTCTGCCAGGTGGGAGCAGTTAGCCTACTTCCTGTTTTTAAGCAGTTAGCCTAGTTCCTGTTTTTTAAATCAGTCAGCCAACTGTCTCTGTGAGGAGCAGTTTAAAGCAGACTACTTGCAAATAAGAAAATAAGGAGCACTGGTAAGTTCCTGGGTAAATTTGTTGTTTAGCTTCTATTATCAGCTGCTAGAAGGTAGTTTTTAGCAGCACGCGCGCCTATCGGCGCGCGATACAACATAAACCTGTAACAAGTTAAAAAAAGAAATATCCAAAGACTTGTAAAAAAGTTAATCAAGACCAAAACAAACAGTAAATCTACAAAAAGGAAAAAAAAAGTCTAATTATCTAGAATAAAGGAGTCAAATTATAAAAACATATTAACAAGAAATGGAGGTAGTCAGCCAGCAGTGGGAGGGGGCTTTCCAGTGTTTTGCATTGAGTGTCACATGTATGACTATCTGCCTGCTGGGCAGAAGTCTTGGGTGTGCATTCGCTGCAGTGAGCTCCTGGCTCTCAGGGAACGTGTTCTTTCCCTTGAAGCCAAGGTAGCAGACCTGGAGAAGCACAGAGAGGAAGTGAGGCAGGAGGAAGAGATCTCCAGGGATGAAATAGGAGCATCCCACTCCGTTCTGAGCAGCACTCCAGCTGCTTTGGAAAATGGGGTCGTGGGCAGGGAGGACATCAGTCTGAGGAAGAGGGACCGGCTCCCTTAGTTGGGACCCCTTCCTCGGAGGATGTGCCCATATCCTCTTGCACCGAGGATACTTCTCAACGGGTGGTAGGAGGGGGCTTCTTGTAGTGGGCGATTCGATTGTCAGGAACATAGAAAGCTGGGTTTGTGATGGATGTGATGACCGCATGGTAAATTGCCTGCCGGGTGCAAAGGTTGTGGACATCACGAGGCATCTAGATAGGCTGGTAGATAGTGCCGGGTGGAGCCAGCAGTCGTGGTACACGTCGGTACCAATGACATTGGGAAGGCCAAACGGATGGTCCTGGAAGCCAAATTTAGGTTGTTAGGTAGAAGATTAAGGTCCAGGACCTCAAAGGTAGCATTCTCGGAAATTCTACCGGTTCCACGCGCAGGGACAGCCAGACAAGCAGAGCTCAGGAGCTTCAATGCGTGGATGAGGCAGTGGTGTCGAGAGGAAGGGTTTAGATTTGTTAGGAACTGGGGACATTTTCAGGAAAGCCAAACCTTTACAAAAGGGACGGGTTACACCTGAACGAACATGGAACCAGACTGCTGGCAATTAATATTAAAAAGGCTTCAGAGCAGCTTTTAAACTGATTCCTAGGGGAAAGTCGACAGGAGCTGGGCAGCTTCCGGTTCGAGAGGGTGAAACGCCAAGTATGGAGGATGAAATTTACGCACAAATGGCTGAGTCAACAGAAAAGATAGAAAGTAGTCAAGAGGTAGGACATGGTAGGCCTTCTACAAATTCTCATAAACAGCCAAAGTTGAAAGGGCATCAGAGCAATAAATATAAATGTCTGTACGCAAACGCTAGAAGCCTTCGAACAAAAATAGGGAGTTGGAATGTTTGGCAAAAGAAAAAATATTGATATTATTGGCATAACAGAAACCTGGTGGACAGAGGAAAACAATTGGGACACAAAAATTCCAGGTTATAAACTGTACAGGAAAGACAGGAGAGGGAAAACGGTGGCGGTGTGGCTTTGTACATAAATGAAGAGCTAGAATCTCATGAATTAGAATTTCAAGAAAATTCAAACTCACCTACAGAAACATTGTGGGTAAAAATCCCAGGACAAAAAACTAATCTAGCATTAGGGATCTGCTATCGCCCTCCCAACCAAACTCCAGAGGCAGACTGCTATCTGGAAAATGAAATTAAACAGGCCTCAAAAAGCAATAAATTAGTCATAATGGGGACTTCAACTATCCCCGAATAGATTGGCTAAATTCTTGTTCTACGCATGAAAGAGAGACAAGGTTCCTCGACATGCTAGCTGATTATTCCCTTGAGCAGATGGTCATGGAACCAACCAGGGGAAAGGGGATCCTGGACTTGGTGCTAACTAATGAACAAGATCTCGTTCAAGATGTCCTTGTAACTGAGCCCATAGGTACCAGTGACCACAACACAATAACCTTCAACTTAAGTTTGGATAGCAAACTGTCAGTGAAAACTAACACAGAGACCTTAAATTTTCACAAAGGGAATTTCACCAAAATGAGAAAAATAGTAAAGAACAAACTAAAAGGAACAGTAAAAAAATCAAATCCCTCCAGAATGCTTGGAAACTGTTTAAAAATACTTTAAAACAAGCCGAACTAAAATGCATTCCTAAAATAAGAAAGAGGCCGGGAAAGTCCAAGAGGACATCGGTATGGCTTACAAATGAAGTAAAAGATGTGATTGGAAAGAAGAAAAACTCATTTAAGAAATGGAAGGCTCTTCCTACTGAGGAGAACAGAAAGGAACACAAGCTCTGGCAAACTAAATGCAAAGCAACCGTCAGGAAAGCCAAGAGAGATTTTGAGGCACATATAGCTAAGAATATCAAAAAAATAGCAAAAACTTCTTTAAGTACATCAGAAGTAGAAACCCAACTAGAAAAGCAGTTGGGCCACTTGACAAAAATGGTAAGAAAGGGACAATAAGTGAAGACAAGGAGATTGCTGAGCGGCTAAACGACTTCTTTGCCTCCGTTTTCACACAGGAGGACAGACAACATATGCCTGCAGCTGAGTCAGTTTTTTCAGGGAGGGAATTAAATGAATTAAACCAGATAGAGATAAACAAGGAAGATGTTCTCACATGCCTTACTAAACTAAATGTCAACAAATCACCAGGGCCAGATGGCATCCACCCCAGAGTTCTTAAGGAACTCAAGTGTGAAATTGCTGAAATTCTAGCCAAAATATATAACCTTTCTCTAAGATCAGGCACTGTACCCGAGGACTGGAGGGAGGCAAATGTAACTCCGATCTTCAAGAAAGGATCCAGGGGTGATCCAGGAAATTATAGGCCAGTTAGTCTAACCTCAGTTCCAGGCAAAGTGATGGAAACCATTATTAAAGAAAAAATTACTAAGCACATAGAAGAACAGGCATTGCTGAAGGAAAATCAACATGGTTTCTGCAAAGGCAAATCATGTCTTACTAACTTGATAGAATTCTTTGAGGGTGTAAATAAACACATAGATAAGGGACCCAGTCGATATTGTTTACCTTGACTTTCAAAAGGCTTTTGACAAAGTCCTCACCAAAGGCTCCTAAATAAGCTCTTCAGCCATGGAATCAGAGGACAGGTCTTGTCCTGGATTGGAACCTGGCTAAACTGTAGGAAACAAAGGGTGGTAATAAACGGACATTTCTCTGGGTGGAAAGAGGTGAGAAGTGGCGTACCCCAAGGTTCAGTTTTGGGTCCGTTACTTTTTAATTTATTCATTAATGACCTGGATGTAGGAGTGAATTCTGAGGTAGCAAAGTTTGCAGACGACACTAAATTGTTCAGGGTAGTTAAAAATGAAACTGATTGTAAAGAGCTCCAGAAAGATCTCTTGAAATTGAGTGAATGGGCAACAAAGTGGCAAATGCATTTTAACCTAAACAAGTGTAAAGTCATGCACATCGGGGCAAAGAACCCCAACTACACCTACAAATTGATGGGGTCAAAGCTTTCCGAGACAAACCAGGAAAGGGATCTTGGGGTTTTGGTGGACAGCTCAATGAAGATGTCAACCCAGTGCGCAGCAGCAGTGAAAAAGCAAATTCTATGCTTGGCATGATCAGGAAGGGAATCGAAAATAGGTCGGCAAATGTTGTATTGCCTCTCTACAAATCTATGGTAAGGCCACATCTGGAGTACTGTGTACAATTCTGGTCACCGCACCTCAAGAAGGATATAACAGAACTGGAAAAGGTACAAAGAAGGGCAACAAAAATGATCCAAGGGATGGAGCAGCTCCCTTATGAAATCAGGTTGCAACGCCTTGGTCTTTTCAGCCTTGAAAGACGGCGTTTAAGAGGTGACTTGATCGAAGTGTATAAAATCATGCATGGGATAGAAAAGGTGAATAAAGAAAAATATTTTCTCTGTCACACAACACTAGGACTAGGGGGCACTCCCTAAAGCTCCAAGGTAGGAAAGTTAGGACTAATAAAGGGAAATATTTCTTCACCCAGAGGGTCATTGGGTTATGGAACTCACTTCCAGAGGAGGTTATGACAGCTGTCAGCCTGGACAGCTTCAAGGCAGGATTAGACAGATTCATGGATACCAAGGGAATCAGTAGTTACTGAAATGGACATCCAAGTGCCACCTCTGTGTTGATGGAGGCAGGCAGGATTTTCCCCGGTACTGGTTGTGGGGGTCGGGAGCAGGTGAGGGTTCTGCCCTCCTTTCTGCTAGAGATCCCTGTGTACAACTAGTGGGCCACTGTGTGACACAGAATGCTGGACTAGATGGGCTGAGGCCCGATTCAGCATGGCTCTTCTTATGTTCTTATGTGTGCCAAGTTTGGTCGCTTGGAAGTACTACAAAGTCCATAATCCGTGGTCCGTCTTTCCCAAACTGCACCAGGACGTAAAGGGCATCATGAGGGGTTATGTGTGCCAAGTTTGGTCCAGGTCCATTACCCGTGCTGGGCAGAGTAAGTGAGTGAAAGTACTGCAAGTCCCATCCTCCATGGTCCACCCTCCTTCAAACTGTACAATGATGTAGCGGGGTCTGTGTGCCAACTGTAGTCTTGTTCTGTCATTGTTGGGGGTCTAGTCAGGAGAATCAAGTTGAGGAAGCCTTACTGTGAATTCAGGCTGAGGCCTAGTCAGGAGAATCAAGTTGAGGAAGCCTTACTGTCCATTCAGGCTGAGGCCTGGTCAGGAGAATCAAGTTGATGAAGCCTTACTATCAATTCAGGCTGAGGCCTAGTCAGAAAAATCATGTTGAAGAATGCTTACTGTCAATTCAGGCTGAGGCCTAGTCAGGAGAATCTAGTTGCGGAAGCCTTACTGTCAATTCAGGCTGAGGCCTAGTTTGTAAAATCAGCTAAAGGAAGCCTTTTTGTAAAGAACTCTGTCTGGCACCTTTGAGATTTGGGATGTTGGAATGCTGGCCAATCCATGGTCCATCCTCCCTCAAACTGCACCAAGACGTAAAGTGGGTTTTGGGGGCTCTGTGTGTCAAGTTTGGTTTTGTTGTCTTGTAGCAGCTAATCTGGAGTCCCAAAACTCCCCAGATGTTTACCTTTTTACCTCAAGCGGCGTAAACGTGCGGGCACAGGAACGAGAGAAGACGCAACAACCTACTGCATTTGAAATGAAGCCAAAGGTTTATTTCGCACAATTCGTCAGCTGACGGGACCTGCCCAACAGAACTTGCTGCCTCTGGGCAAGAGCCCCGATCAATCCCTAACTGTTACTTTTATACATCCAATGGCGGCAGGTCCCGTCCACTCCCATCTTCATCATTTTTCATTGGTTCATAGCATTAACACATCTTTATTATCCAATTAAACATCACATTATTTAGCATCATTTCTAACAGCATTCTCATTTGTTAAACAGCACTACGCAGTTATTAATTCTTCATTCCCACAGTGCGTTATCTATCATTTGGGCAAGATGTACCAAATCTGAAACATTTCTAATCCGTCCCTCTGTGGCAGCAAGGAGGGGCGGCCTTATTTGCCCATGCGCAGCTTCTACCAATTAGCAACAGTGTAAACAATGCCACGCTGGGTGCTAGCTAAACCAATCAAGGCTTGTATTATCAGTAAGGCACATGATGTTCCCTGGCAAATCACTGCTGGTGCCTTACGTACCAATCAGAGTGCATTATTCTCGGACTTGGCTGCCAACATGATTTCTTGGCAAGCTACTTCGCTATTCTAAGGCCTATTGTGCTTGTGCATCACTCTCCTCTGACTGTACTTCTGCTAAAAGCACCAACTCTGCTTTATTCCTCACCTTTTCTTTTGTAACTGTTTCTGGCCAATGAAACAGTCACATAGCTTACATTTCCACTCAAGGTGCTGTCCAATTAACTCTCCAATCTCGTTTAACTCCTGGAGTGGCACTTTTAACTGCAACCACGGAACTCCTGACTGCAAATGCACAGCACCTTAGTATTAACGGTAAACAACATAACATTAATATCGCAACACAGGCAATCATAAGAATTGTCATCACAGTTGACTTGACCCACCCTATATCTGGCAGCCAACTGGTCAGGAAGCTCCAGAGACTTTCTGGAGCTACATAAGTCTTTTGTACTTCTTTTGCCACTTGCTGAATCTTAACCATGTCAGTCTCAATGTCTCCAGACATGTTTATATAATGACAGCACGTAGTATTTAGCCATACACACAGGCCACCTTGCTTAGATAACAGGTAGTCCAGAGCAATTTTCTGCTGGATAGCCATCCCAGCTAAGGAATTGACTTCTGTTTGCAGAGCAGTCATTCCTTCAGCTGTATCATTAGCTAACATTTCCAATCCATAAGAAATAATACGTAGCTGCTTTATATTCCATGCTACTCCCACCATTGGTGTACTGATTGCAAAGGCCCTTTGAAGCTCATTCAAATAGGTCCTTTTGCTATTGTACCCAAGCTCTTTGACTGAATCAGCCGATCTCTTTTGAATATGCATGTGTAAATTTGTCACTGGGGTGTTTTTCGGGTGTATTCTTAGCCCTCCCGGTCCAATTGTCCCCATAGTGCAAGTCCCACTCCAAGCAACGGGTAAAACTTGCCCTATCCAATTTCCACAAATCCACAAGATCCCTGCTGGCAAGTCCTGCACCCGGCGGCCAGTGCGACCGGCGGGTAGATTCTGTACCAGATTTACCAGGGCATCTTCCTGTCGGTTCCCATACAAGATATGGGTGCACTTTGAATACTCCCAACCCCAAGTCCAGGTTCCCTTAGTCTTCAGACCACAATGTGGTCGGTAATATTCATGTATATTAATTGTGTGATTGCATGCGGGGTAGGACCCTAGTTCAACTCTGTTGTAGAGTTCATATTCACCCTCCCTCTGATCCC